>RJWJ010003115.1:0-90541 GCA_004363605.1 Indri indri | reverse complement strand
CACCTTCCCCCAGTGGTTACATCTCATATAACTAGAGTACAGCATCAAAACCAGGAAACTGGTGTTGGTACAATTGATAGCTCTTTTTCAGATTTCACCAACTTATACTTGCTTTTGTGTGTGTGCACACAGATGGAGCTGTGCAGTTTTATCACATATGTGGACTCACATGTCAAGATGCAGTCAAGATACAGAACTTTCTGTCACCACAAGGCTCCCTCATGCTGCCCCCCAACCCCCATCCTGTCTACTGGCACCACTAGCCTCTTCTCAATCTCTATACTTTTGTTATTTCATGAATGTTATATAAGTCAACCCCTTCTCTTTGATAAAGGGTTAATTTCCCTGATACAAAAATTATAAAATTGGCCGGGCATGGTGGCTCATACCTGTAATCCCAGCACCTTGGGAGGCTAAGGCAGGAGCATCACTTGAGGCCAGGAGTTCAAGACCAGCCTGGGCCATATAGCAAGACTTTGTCTCCACAAAAAATAGAAAAATTAGCTGGGTATAGTGGCCCACACCTGTAGTCCCAGCTACTCAGGAGGCTGAGGCAGGAGGATCGCTTCAGCCCAGGAGTTTAAGGTTGCAGTGACCTGTGATCTCGCCACTGCACTCCAGCCTGTTTGAGAGAGTGAGACCCTGTCTCAAAAAAAATTACAAAATGTATTCTGTTGAAGAATCATATAAATACCACGGAAATTCGTAAATATTGAGTATACAAATGTGTACACATGGTCTCCAGCTTAGGATGGTTTGACTTACAATTTTTTGACTTTACAGTGGTGTGAAAGCTCTGTGCATTCAGTAGAAAGCAGGGTGATACTTGATACTCGCTTGCAATGCAGGGCAGTGGCAGGGAGCTGTAGCTCTCAATCAGCCTTGTTTCAACTTGCAGTATTTTCAGCTTTCATTGGGGTTTATCAGGACTTACCTCCAGCATTAGTTGAGAAACATCTGTATAGTGAAAGATTAGGTTTGCTTGATTTCAAGTACCTTTAAAATCATTTGTAGTAGAAATTTGATTTTTTTTTTTTTTTTTTTTTTTTGAGACAGAGTCTTGCTCTGTTGCCCGGGCTAGAGTGCCGTGGCTTCAGCCTAGCTCACGGGCAACCTCAAACTCCTGGGCTCAAGCGATCCCTCTGCCTCAGCCTCCCAAGTAGCTGGGACTACAGGCATGCGCCACCATGCCCGGCTAATTTTTTATATATATATATATTTTTAGTTGTCCAGATCGTGTCTTTCTATTTTTTAGTAGAGACGGGGTCTCGCTCTTGCTCAGGCTGGTCTCGAACTCCTGACCTTGAGCGATCCACCCTCCTCAGCCTCCCAGAGTGCTAGGATGACAGGCGTGAGCCACCGTGCCCAGCCAGAAATTTGATTTTTAACAGTACTTTTTTTTCTCTTTTCAGGGTATTCCTCAGACATTCAGCAGAACTTGTGTATGTGCTAGAAAGCAAACATCTCTCTGTAGTCCTACAAGGTAATTAAAGTAATTCCTGAAAACACTGTGACCACCATGCCAGCCGACCTTCATAACTGCTTATCCACATTCAAGTAAATTACATCAATCTTATTTACTACAGTACTCAAATATACTAACAGATCTGGTACATCATTTAAGTAAAACAATGGTGAAAAGGCTGCAAATAGAAGAACAGAAAGGAATTCAGTTTTTATCCTTTATTGTATACTCAGATCGTTATTGTGTATAGCATTCCTGTGATCTCACTGAACTCATTTATTAATTCTAGTATTTATTTTGTAGATTCCATAGGATTTTTTACATACGGGATCATTTTGTCTGCAAATACAGTTTTTACCTTTTTCTGATATGGATGCCTTTTTTATTTTTAGAGACAGGGTCCCACTCTGTCACCCAGGCTGGAGCATAGTGGCGCAATCTTAACTCACTACAACGTTGAGCTCCTGGGCTCAAGAGGTCCTCCCACCTCAGCCTCCCTAATAACTGGGACTACAGGTATATGTGACCATGCCTGGCTATTTTTTTATTTTTGTAGATACAGGGTCTCACTATGTTGCCCAGGCTGGTCTTGAACTTCTGGCCTCTAGCAATCCTGCCTTTGGCCTCCCAAAGTGCTGGGATTGCAGTCATGAGCCACTGCACCTGCTCTTTCTTTTTCTTGCCTAATCGCTCTGACTGGAGCCTCCGGTACAATGTGATATAGAAGTGTCAAGAGCAGACAGCCTTATCTTGTACCTGATCTTGGGAAAGCATCCAGTCTTACACCATTGAGAATAATCTTAGTTGTAGGTGTTTTGTAGAAGCCTTTGATCAGTTTAAAGAAGTTCCTTTCTATTCCCAATTTACCAAGAGTTTTTTATCAGGAATGAATGTAGAATTGTGTCAGATGCTTTTTCTGTACCTGATGAAACAATCACGTTGGTTTTGTTCTTTATTTTGATATGGTGCATTACTTTGATTGTCAAATGTTAAATCAACCTTTATTCCTGGGATAAATTCTTGCATTCCTGGGATAATTTGGTTTACTCATATTTTTATTAGTGATTTTTACATCTGAAATCATAAGGGATATTGATTGGTCAGTAGTTTTCTTCTGATTTCTTTGGTTGGCTTTGATATTGTGGTAATTCTTACCTTATTGAAAAGGACAAATATAAAAGGAGGGAAATGTTTGCCACCTTTTCAGGTGATAGGGGACAATTCCATTCTCCCCATTCGTCTCTGAAGGTGGAGTTAGTTGTTGCCACGTAGAGTTAGTTGTTAGCAGAAAGATTACATTTAAACACTAGTTTACCTAAAAATCTGTAATATTTTAGAGTTGCTGGAATCTGGTAAAATTTCCTCATACGGATTATTTTGAAGGCAGCCTAGGTGTAGAACACTAAATTATCTACTTTGCCTCTACTGCCCTTTCTCTCTCAGCATTTTTCGATGTAGTAATCCTTTTCTTTCCATTTTATTGACAGAGGAGGAGGGAAGAGACTTGAGCTGTTTTGTAGCCTCTCTTGTTCAAGTGATGCTGGATCCCTACTTTAGGACAATTACCGGGTTTCAGAGTCTGATTCAGAAGGAGTGGGTCATGGCAGGATATCAGTTCCTAGACAGATGCAACCATTTAAAGAGATCGGAGAAAGAGGTAACAAAGTCTTCATGCCTTATTATCTGTCTTGAAGGATGCACAAGATAAAATGTGTCGTATGTAAAGAGATGAGGGGGCTTTTTAAAAATAATTGCATTTAGTATAATTTTGCTTCCTCAGTCCAAGGCTAACTAATGGATTGGAATTAAAATTGAGGTACTTATTATAAAGATTATTGTAACTATATAGATGAAATTTTCTTAAAGTTATCTATTGAATTAGCATAAGTTGAAAACTACCTGAAGAAATTCTGCATTAACTGCTGGAAAGCAGATAGCAAGCACATTAGATGTTTTAAAAAATCAATTTTGGAATATCACATTTTCTGAAAATGGGGCACATGGGTTAACGTGGAAAGTTTGAGAGGGCCATCTTTGTAACAGCTGTGGGGTTAGTGGCTGCCTGTAGTTAGGCTGCGGGAGGCCTTGCAAATATTTTATAGGTAGGTCAGCTCAGCTTTTAGGGGGTCATTTCAGAGAGCACCATTTCATATAAAGTAGCTGTCATCAGCTGCTGCCCTCAGGGATACATCAGGTGACCTAGGTAGATACCAAACTGTTTTCTGAAATTTGGAGTTTTCTGAATGCTGAGCCTATAGGATCAACCAAAAGTTAATTATAGAAGTTGGTCGAGTTTTTTGTTTTGTATTATATTCTAAAGAATTGTTTCTAGGACATGCTTAAACATACATTTTGTTCTTCCCCATTCATATGGTGGCAACCTGTTCTTCTGTTTGCTTTGCCATTTCAATTTGGTATACTTACTGGGCAAATAAGGGCTGTGATGTTTATCACGGTCAAACATACTTCTTAGGTTTGGCATGAGACGTGTTTAATCTATTCATGTCTCCTTCGCTCAGTTTAGGAGCCACGTGTTCTAGGTTTAGATGTTTTCTTATTAATCTCTTCCTTAATGTCAACAATAAATTTGAAGATAAATGTGAATAGCTGAAGGATAACGTTAGATAATCCCATTGTCTGTCTGTGTTTGCCAGTCCCCCTTATTTTTGCTATTCTTGGATGCCACCTGGCAGCTGTTAGAACAGTACCCGGCAGCTTTCGAGTTCTCCGAGACCTACCTAGCAGTGCTGTATGACAGCACCCGCATCTCACTGTTTGGCACCTTCCTGTTCAACTCTCCTCACCAGCGGGTGAAGCAAAGCACGGTAGGCAACACTGTGGTTGTGGCTACTTTTTTTCCTTTTTTTTTTTTTAACAACTTTATTGAGATATAATTAAAGTATAATTAACTGCATATTTTAAATATATAATTTAAAACTATCTTCCACTGTCAGCTATAATTTGGACACAAAAATCCAGAAAATTATTTCATTTTTATGATTAAACATTTTATGTGTTTTTCTCTAATGTAAATTGTTCATAATAAACCAGTTTAAAGATGTAAATTACTTAACCACCTTAATTGTTGTGCTTTTGTTAGGTGCTGGAGGTCAGGTACTGTTTGTGGAAAATCTGAGCTTTCTTAGAGATAAATATTTTTGGTTTTCACATTTTAAAAAGATGACTTGTTCTATATACTTTCTTGATGGCCAGTAAAACAGGTTGGGTTTATGGTTTACTAGATTTCAGTTCTTAACAATACCATTTTCTGAAGCAAATGAGTTATTTTTTTATATATGATGAAATTTCAGATAACTAAAAAATGTTTTAAGTATACCTGTATTTGGTACTTAATGCATTTATTTGAAATAGAAAATTTCATAAAATTTTAAAAGCATCTTGTGCTATTACACAGCTTATCTATTTCTTGATGACTCCAAGCTACCTTCATGGCAGGGAATAACACCTGGCTGTGATGTAGTGGTGGCCTCCTGACTGCTATACTTTTTTCCTAATAACATTCATCCTTTGCCTTTTTTCTACTTTCCAAAGAAATTCTTGCTTTTATTGTCAAAAATTTGGAAAACACTGAAAGGTGCAGAATAGAAATAAGAATCATTTCCCACCATCCAGAGACTCAGTATTTGGGGATATTTCTAGGAACTGTTCCAGGGAACTGTTCTGTATAAACTGCTGTGGTAGCCTGCTATCGTCAGCCAGCTAAGATGAGGGTCCTTTCTCCATCTTGCGAAATTCGACTACATAAAGATGGTCTGGGCTGCCTTCCAGAGTAGCACTGTGTCCTCCTCCCCAGTGAGGTGGCTGGCTGTCACCCCATAGCCATGTGTTGCCCCAGTTTGCTGTGGTGAGAAACCACATCACCAGTCTGCACCAGCCCAGAGTGAGGGCCAGTGGTGGGCCCCTGTGAATAAGGGGCCCAGCTTTGGTACATGGTCTCTGTGGTCTGGGATGGCAGGGGAGTTGACTCCTTCCTCCCTGCTCCAAGGCTGTGGTCCAAATACTTGAGTCCACTGGCTAAGTGAAGTGTGGCTCTCCACTGAGAAAACAAGGCATAAAATCTGTGACAGTGATGGCCATCCAAAGATTGTATTAATCCACTTACCAGTAGGTCAGTGCTTAAATATATGTAAAAGTAAAGTGCTACAAGTATAGAAATAACTTCAACACGTTTAAGACTTTATGCTATCATGTTAGTGAAATTTTACTTCTCTTAATAGCATTTTCATTGCCCAGAGGGCGAAGCTTCCTTGGGGCTCTGAGGCAGAGAGCACACTGAGCAGCACACGCCCTGTTCATGCAGATCATCAAGTGCTTCTGTGAGCAGAGAGGCCAGGAGCATCTCTCCTCTCTTGAAGTGGAAGCACTGCTCTCATGGGTTTTGAATGCTCTAGTTCAGAGCCTTTAACCCGTATCATGATGAATGGCTGATCTGAAAAAAAGGAACTTTGGTTTTGCATCTTTTCACAAATGTTCAAATATTTTATTTTGCAGGAATTTGCTATAAGTAAAAATATCCAATTGGGTGATGAGAAGGGCTTAAAATTCCCCTCGGTTTGGGACTGGTCTCTGCAATTTACAGCAAAGGACCGCACCCTTTTCCATAACCCCTTCTACATCGGAAAGACCACGCCTTGTGTACAGAACGGCTCTGTGAAGTCTTTTAAACGGACAAAGGTAAATTACAACTAACAAAACCTGATGTTGGCTCACATAGAACCAAATGCATCTTTTTCAGAACACAGGGCATTAAAAAGTAGAGTCACTTCCCACAATAACACTGCTAATGCAGATTTTGGAGGGATCACTCCCTTTTTAACTGAAATGACTGTATCTTCAGTTTTCTTCATGGTATCTGAGGCCCACAAAGCCCTGATCAAGTACCTGAGAGTTGGCAGGTTGTGGCTCTGAACCTGTGAGCCCCATTTCCTAAAACCCATCCAGTCTGCTCATTTTTCTTTCTAGAATCAGCCAGGCCTAGGGCTTTTTTTCCTAACCCAGTAGTCTTAGAAATTTTCCCTTAAGCAAATTAATGAATAGGATGTACTCACCTCCCTACCCCAACTCAGGCCTAGTGTAGAGTCAACACCTAAAAAAGTTACATTCCAGGGGAGGAGGATTAGAGTAAGTACTACAAGGGAAAGGATAAAAATGTTCTTTGAGGATGAAATGCCATCAGTTTTTCATGATACTGAGTTTATATTTGCCATTGTACCTTTAGTCTTTCTAAAAAGGAAAGCTCCAGGAAACTAATGCTGAAATCTCTGTACTGTACAGAAAAGCTACAGCTCCACACTAAGAGGAATGCCATCTTCCTTAAAGAATGGAATCATCAGTGACCAAGAATTACTTCCTAGGAGAAATTCACTAATATTAAAACTAAAGCCAGACCCTCTTCAGCAAACCGACAGCCAGAACAGTGACATGGAACGATATTTTCAAGAGTGGTTTTCCAAACCAGTCGACCTGCATGGGGTTATTCTGCCACGTCTCTCTGGAACACACATAAAACTGTGGAAACTGTGCTACTTCCGCTGGGTTCCCGAGGCTCAGATCAACCTGGGCGGCTTCATTACTGCCTTTCACAAGCTGTCCCTCCTGGCCGACGAGGTCGATGTGCTCAGCAGGATGCTGCGGCAGCAGTGGAGCGGCCCCCTGGAAGCCTGCTACTCGGAGCTGGGCCAGAGCAGGATGTACTTCAGAGCCAGCGGCCCGCACGCCACCTCGGGGACACCAGAGTTTCTGTCCTCCTCATTTCCGTTTTCTCCTGTAGGGAATCTGTGCAGACGAAGCATTTTAGGCACGCCATTAAGCAAGTTTTTAAGTGGGGCCAAAATATGGTTATCTACTGAGACACTAGCAAATGAAGACTAAAATGTAGTGTTTTCTGAACATTTGGAGGGAAGCTGTAAATTTTTTTCTTCGGAATGAAAATTGTTAACCTAGGCATTTGAAGATCTAATAACTTTATATGTAACAATAGTTGAAATTTGCACTAATATTTAAAAACTTGTTGAATCATGCTTCCTTCACACTTATTTTAGAAGAGAGATGTAAATTTGTTGTATGTCCCCTTTCTTTTATTCTAGATCTGGCTCATTTTTAGGTGATTTGTAGGCAAACATTCCCGCATTCTTATAGCTGTGATCAAACTAATCAGGTTTTGTCTGCGTCCATTTTTTCTGCTACCTGCTAAAGGTTACCTGATGCCTGCCTGGTCAGATTAGCAACCCAAAGGAGCAGACAACAGGAAAGTTAAGAAATTAGTGTTTAGTATATTTCTAGAAACATCTGATAAAACCCTCAACAGGCTTTAGTAGGTATTCATGTATTTTTCTGGTCACTTTCTGTCGTCTCTAATTGAACTCACCTGATGAAAGTTCAGTGTTCTCAGGCCAGAATTTATTATTTTAGATCACCTTGTTTGGGACCTTAGATCACTGTGTTTTGAAATCCTGAGTTTGCTTTTAACTTTATGGGACTAACTTTAAAATGATATGCACTATTAACTTTAAAGCATTTGCTGTAGATAATATAATTAAACCTAGAAGTGCCTTTCACATTAATATTAAGGTGTGAATATCACAGAGGAAAATATTTCACTTTTTAAAATTAGGGTGTTAAAATCCCACTGCATATTGGAAATAAGTTCTTCACACTAAGCTTCATAGCCAGGAGTCCCCAACGCCACATTCCTGTTCCTCTGAAAGCTACTGAGGACACGGGGGCCTGGATGGGCTACTCCTTGGGCAGCCCTTGCAGCAGGTGCAGCCCCAGCTCTGGCAGGTCAGCGCTGTAGACAGGAGAGTGATGTCTACACCAGAACCCACCCCCAGAGACAGGGCTTTCTAGGAGGTGGCGTGGGTTTTCCCGTCCACATTTCCAGTGTGGTAAACTACTGTTAGCACTTCCCCCTTGGAAATAACTAATGAGGTCACAGGTTGGGCAGCAGCACAGAAGTCCCCCTGCTCTCAAAGTTCTTAATGCTTAGGAATAGAATAGGAGAAATAAAAACGAACTTCTCTCAAAATACTGCCATTTTAATAAATAGCGACAGAAGTGCTCCTCCCACCTGTGGCTTTTGACAGCAACGTTAAGAAGGGACTGAGAGGCAGGCAAAGGTGTTTTCTTGAGCTGAAACTCCCTGATTTCCAATCTGTGTGACAAGAGCCTAGCCAAGCTGTAGGGGTCAAAGCTTAAGTTTCTTATGGCAGTGACATTTAGCAGCCCCCCACCCGCACCCCATTCCCTGTTTAAAACATGGATGTTTTCAAATTTGTTAGGAGTTTCTTAAACAACCATCTTAAGGTTTTGAAATTTTTTCTAGTAAAGGGTCTAGTCAGTGTATTTCCTTTTCTAAAACAAGTTTTTTCAAGATAATATCTTTTACATGTACTGAATAGCTGTTCCTATTTGAATTATTTGCTTTTTAAAAATTTCGTCTCTGGATATAATAGAAATTCATCTTGTGGATAAACCCAATGTTTTTGCCAACTTGTTGTCTAGAAAATAAGGGCTATTTTCAGTTTATATAGAGAGCTATTACATTAACATTTTGTAGTCCTCAGTTGGAAACCAGCCCTGATCCCCTTAAAACACCACAGCATAGCCTGCCATTGAAAGTGTAATAATTCTCCCTTTTTCAGTAAGCTGCTTTTTATCACCACAAATTGTTTTTGGATTGAGCATTTTTCTCTGTATAATTTTCTTCCCTCAACATTTATTTCAACTTCCTTTAGTGATTTTTTTGTTAATTTACAAGTTTAAAAAGAATTAATTAGGTACTATTAATACTATTTTAAAATAGAAATATGCATATTTTTATATGATAATCAAATGTAGTAAAATATGTTTTTTGTGTTTTTTTGTTGGACAGTTGTTATATGATTATTGTGCATGTTATATGTTTATCATGCATAATATGAAAAACAACTTTAACAGCCTTAAGTCAGGCCATTGCTAAGCTGCTTGGCACCTCTGCTAGCAGAAGGGACACTGGTGGCAGAAGTGTGGTTGTGCAGGTTGCACCGAAGACAGCTCAGCACTCACTGTTCCCATAGCCCTGCGCCTGGAGCCTGTGTTGACGGAACGCCATGCAATGCCCGACAGCGCTGGACTTTCTAGTATTGGACATAAAGATGTACAGTGTCTTACTGTTATTTTATGATGGAAGCCAAGTTTAAAACCAAAAATGTCTAACTTTATTTAAGGAAAGGATATTAATTTGTACTAACAGAGGGTGAAAACTGTTCATATCCTTCAACAAAATCTGCTTGCTGTAGCAGTAACCTCAAGTAGTTAAAACTTGATTTTGAGAGAAAACTAAAACCCTTTGTGCCTAAAACTGATGACTTGAGTTCAAGTGGTATGAGCAGGAAGATAAGAGATCTTGTTGTTCAGCAGTAATGAATGTGAAGGAAATTTTGACTGCTAAATAAAATTTTCCCAGCAGTTTGTTGTAGTTATCAATATGAAATCACCTGCAAGAACACAGTGATAGAAGACACGAAGGCATCTTCTCCCACTCATATTTCTGTCATCCATGTGACTTTTTTGCTTGTCCTCTAAAACCCAGGTAGTTATCAGTAACATTTTTAACACCTATTAAGAACTGGCTGTAGTTAAGGCCATGTGAGTGTTAATGGATCATGCCCAAACTGGTCCTTCCATTCAATAAATACAAAAACTAGGGAGTAACATTTCCCCAAGAAGGTTTCAGAACAAGTCAGTGAGACTGGGTTCCTGGTCCCTGACTCCTGGGCCTTGTGTTTGGATAAGTCACCTTTCTACCACACCCTTCCTCAGCCTGAGGCCCTTCCAGTGGTGGTGAGCAGCCCTGTTTTAATTGTACTATCAACAGAGAAAACACCCCTAATCTATTTACTAGGGATGTTCCTAAGGAGAAGGACAAGGGACAACTGCCTCTGATAAAGACTGTTCATTCTCCCCTAGTGATCCAGGCTCAATTGGTAAAAGCAAGCATTTCAGATGTCATAAGTTAAATAACTTCCTAAGAATTTGCTTTTTTGATTCCTAAAGAAATTAGAATTTCAACTGTTTCTGCCCTTATATAATCATGAAAATGAGAATGTTTAACAGTTAAATGTATAAAGCAGTAAAGAAAAACATAAAGTCAAGAATCTCAGTTCTAATATCCCTATTAAAAGGAAATACTGTTTATGCTACTTTTATAAAAGACTTAAAGATTTGAATCATCATTTGTTTTGTTTTTCTCCAGTTTTTCTGCATGTCTTATAACATGCATTCAGCTCCTAAAACCACCAAGGTTTTGTTTGCCCTTTTAAAAAGTTCATTTCTACCGTGTGGCATCAACAAATAGTATGTTCAGGCAAACACCAAGCATTGTGATATACAAACGCACAGTACGATGATGAGTCATTAAACTATCAGGTTTATAACAGACAATAACAAAATCAAAATTAAATGTAATAATGCTTTATACTTTTGAAAGTCTTACATCATTGAATTACCAGGTATCTCCAATTCCTTAGCATTTAGCTAAGGCCTTTGCTCTTAGCTCCAACTGCAACCACATGACAGACTTCCACTTCAGCCCCCAATTTCTGCAGTTCATCCAACCAGATCATTTGCTTATGCGAAAGACGATCATTGGGGCCTTTAACTTCCACCAGCTAGAAGATGAATTTTTAAAAATTATTAGTATCTTGTTGAAACTGAATAACCATCCAAATAAGTTATAGTAGTTTTCACTACTATAACTAATTTTCACAAAACAAATATTTAAGTGGCTTCTTCTATACCACTCTCTTTATATATACAATAAATATGTATATAAACAGTCCTTGAATTACAATGGTTCAACTTAAGATTTTTCAAGTTTAAGATGGGGCGAAAGTTATATGTATTCAATAGAAACTGTACTTCCAATTTTGAATTTTGATGTTTCCCCAGGCTAGCGAGAGGTGGTATGATACTCTCATGATGCTGAGCGGTGGCACATACCACAAGCTGCAGCTCCCGAATTAGCCACACGATCACAAGGGTAAACTGATACTCTACAGTATAGAGTTGCCACATGATTGCACCCAACTGTAGGCTAAAGTAAGAGTTCTGAGCAGGTTTAAGGTAGGCTAGGTTAAACTATGATGTTCGGTAGGTTAGGTGCATTAAATGCATTTGCAACTTATAATACTTTCAGCTTACGATGGGTTTATCAGGAGGTAACCCCAACATAAGTCGAGGAACATGTGTATGTAGCTAAGAAATTCCTTGAGAAATGTTTCTATTCTACAGAAACTAGATAGTTCTTCACAGACAATTAGTAAATTGATTTAGCATAGCAATGGAAAAGTTGTTTTAAAGCATGCAATGGATTGTTAAACCCTCCAATTACTTTGTTACCTTTGCAATTAGATCTAAACTTCTTGCCATGAACAACAAAACTATAGGGTCTGGCCCCTGCCAATCATTCCAAAGGCCCCCTTTCAGCTTCCTGGAAGAGACCAGCCTCTTCCCCACCCAAGGGCCCTCACTTCACACTTGTTCCTTCTATCTAGGTCTTTTCTCCCTGTTCCTCACATGCCTGACTTCTTACCTTTCAGCATTCAGCTTACACTCATCTCAGAGAGGTCCACCATACCAACCAGTAGAATTCTTCCTATACACTTCTTTCATGGCATTTATTATAAGATAACGTTTATTACTATCATTGCCATGAAGGCATGAATTGTGTCAGCTTTGTTCACTACATATTACTGAACTTGAAGATATAGTAATAAAACTATCCTATGTGAAGTATAAAATAATTTTTTTTAATAAACAGCATTCAGCAGCCTAAGAGATGTTTAATTAGCATCCCTAAAGAGGAAAGAAAAATATTTGAATAAATGGCCAAAATTTTTCCAGATTTTACGAAAACCATAAACCCAGTGAACCAAATTCAATGAACCCCAAGCACAGAAACTTCCTACCACACTAAGAAATATAATTAAATTATATAATCAGCAATAAAGGGAATATCTTAAAAGCAGCCAGAATTTTTAAAAGCCAGAGGAGAAAACAGATTTTAGCTGGACGCTGTGGCACCAGCCTATAGTCCCAGCTGAGGCTGAGGCAGAAGGATCATTTAAGCCAGGAGTTCAAGGCCAGCCTAAGCAACATAGTGAAACCCCACCTTTAAAAAAAAATACACAGCCAAGTGCAGTGGCTCACACCTGTAATCCTAGCACTCTGGGAGGCCAAGGTGGAAGGATCATTTGAATTCAGGAGTTCAAGACCAATATGAGCAAGAGCGAGACCCCGTGTCTACTAAAATTAGAAAAAATTAGCTGGGCGTGGTGGCATGTGCCTGTAGTCCCAGCTACTTGGGAGGCTGAGGCAGGAGGACTGCTTGAGCCCAGGAGTTTGAGGTTGCTGTGAGCTAGGCTGACTCCACGGCACTCCAGTCTGGACAATAGAGCAAGACTCTGTCTCAAAAAAATGAAAAATAAAAAAAAATTAAAAAATAAAATAAAAAATCCCATAGATTTCTCACTGGAAACAATGCTACCTAGAAGATAGTGGACTAATATTTTTAAAGTATTGAAAGAAAAAAATCAGTCAACATAGAATTCTTTGTCCAGAGAAAGAATCTTTTAAAAACAAAGGTGAAGTAAAGACTTTTTAAGACATACAGAACCTAAATACAGTCATTCCTCAATATCCCAGGGGGATGGGTTCCAGGACCCATACAGATACCAAAATCCACAGATCCCCAAGTCCCTTAATATAAAAAGACAGTATTTGCAAATAACCTATGCACATCTTCCTCTATATATCATTTCTAGATTCCTTACAATGCCAAATACAATATAAATACTATATAAATAGTTATACTGTATATCTTGTTTGTATTTTTTAATTGTTATTGTTTTTTTTATTGTTTTTATTTCAAATATTCAACCCACGGTTAGTTGAATCCATGGATGCAGAACCCATGGATAGAGAGGGCTGACTGTAACTCATCACTAACAGACCTGCACTTCAAGAAATGTTACAGGAAATTCTTCAAGCAGAAGGAGAATGGAACCCAGGGGAATCTGGACCTATACAAAAGAATACACGGGAATTGGTATCTACATGAGTAGATATAAAGGCTCTCATTAATCAACTGTAGAAAGCAAAAATAATGTGTCAGAATCTATAACATGTTGAAGTAAAATGTACAAAAACACAAAAGCTAGAGGGAAGATATAAAAATAAACTGTTGTAAGGTTCTTTATACTATACATGAAGTTGAAAGTACATATCACTTGAAGGTAGATGACAAATTTAAGATATACACTGTATGCCCTAATACAACTACTTAAAAAAGCACAATGAAGAGTTATAGCTAATAAGCCAATGAAGGTATAAAATGCGATCTCTAAAAAAGCACAGGAAGAGGGAAAAGGGGAACAAAAGAGAGCTGAGACAAATAGAAAATAAGTATCAAGATTTAAAGCCAAGCCTATCAATTAAATGCAAATGTTTCAAACACCCCGATTATAATAAAAGGCAGAGGTTGTTAAGGTAGAGTCAAAAGTAAGACTCAACTATATGATGCCTACAAGAAACCCAAATTAAATATAAAGATAAAATAGGTTAAAAGTAAGAGAACAGAAAAACATATCATGTTAATAACACTAATCAAAAGAAAGCCGGAGAGGCTATATGTTAATAATATCAGACAAAGCTGGTTTCAGAGCAATGGTCATGTCATAATGATAAAAGGGTGGGTTCATCAAGAGGACATGATAATCCTAAAAGTGTAAGCATCTAATAATAGAGCTTTAAAATACATGAAGCAAATATTTAGAGAAATACACAAATCCCCAATTTTAGTCAGAGATGTCAATATTCTTCTCTCAATGATCTATCAAACAAGTAAATAAAAATCAGTGAGGACATAAGCGCTATCAACCAAGTTGATCTAACATTTTTAAGTATTGCCCCCAACAAAAGCTGAACACACATTCTTTTTAAGTGCAAACAGAAGATTCACTAAGGCAAACCATATTCTAGGCTATACAACAAGTCTGAATAAATTCAACAAGATTCAAATCATACAAAATATGTCCACTGACTAAAATGGAATTAAATTACAAATCAATAGCAAAAAGACAACTGGAAAATATCTAAGTATTTGGAAACTAAATGACTCAATTCAAATTAAGTAAGGATCAAAGAAGAAATCAAAAGTCAAATAAAATATTTTGAACTGAATGAAAATGCAAACATATCAAATTTGTGAGATTCAGATAAAGCAGCACTTAGAAGTAAATTTAAAGCACTAAATGCCTTTACAAAAGATGGTCTTAAAGCAATGACTACAGCTTCCACCTTAAGAAACTAGAAAAAACAAAAAAGAACAAATTAAATCGAAAGCAAGCAAAAGAAAGGAAATAATAGGAAAAGAACAGAGTACAAATCAATGAAATAGGAAACAAACATAATAGACAAAAATCAATGAAACCAAAAGCTGGTTCTTTGAGAAAATCAATAAAATTGATAAATCTCCAGCCAGAATAATCAGAGAAAAAAAGAGAAAAGATACAAATTACCATTATCAGTAATAAAAGTATCACAGAAATAAAGATTCTACAGATATTAAAATGACAATAAGGAAAAAACATGAACAACTTTATACAAATAAATTCAGCAACTTACATGAAATGGAAAAATTCCTTGAAAGACACAAACTACCAAAGCTCAATCAAGAAGAAACAGATAACATGAATAAGCTGTATGTTGATTAAAAAGAAGTTTTGGCCAGGCACAGTGGCTCACACCTGTAATCCTAGCACTCTGGGAGGCCAAGGCTGGAGAACTGCTTGAGCTCAGGAGTTCAAGACCAACCTGAGCAAGAGTGAGACCCTAGAAAAATTAGCCAGGCATCGTAGTGTGCGCCTACAGTCCCAGCTACTGGGGAAGCTGAGGCAAGAGGATCACTTGAGCCCAGGAGTTTGAGGTTGCAGTGAGCTATGATGACACCACTGCACTTTACCTGGGGTGACAGAGCAAGACTCTGTCTCAAAAAAAAAAAAAAAAATTTAATTTATAGTTTTAAACTCTCCCAAAAGGAAAACTCCACGCCTATATGGCTTCACTGATAAATTCTACCAGAGATTCATGGACTAATACTGATTGTACACAAACTATTCCAGAAAGCTGAAAAGGATACTTCCCATCCCATTCTATAAGGCCAGTATTACTCTGGAACCAAAACCCAACAAATATATTATATGAAAAGACAACTATAGTTTAATATCCTTCATGCATACATATGCAAAAATTTTTAACATTTTACAAAATCAACTCCACCATTATATAAAAAGGATAATACATCTCGATCAAGTCAGGTTTATCTAATAAGTGCAACATAGGTTTGAGATTCAAAAACTAATGTAAATCACATTGTTAACATACTAAAGAGAAAAAGTAAATAATAATGTCAACAAATTTTTTAAAAAGAATTTAACAAAATCCAACATCAACGCCTGATTTTAAGAAACTCTCAGAAAACTTGGATGTAGAGGGAAATTCCTTAATCTGATTAAAGGTACCTGTGACACACCGGCACTTAACCTGATCTTCAATAATGAAAGACTAAGTGCTTTCCCCCAAGATCAGACACAAGGCAAGGATGTCTAGTCCATTTATAATGTGCCTTTTCCACAAGGTGCAATCAGGCCAGAAAGGGAAAGGCTTCGAGACAGGAAGGGAAGAAGTATGTTGTTATTAGCAGACAATCTGATTGTCAATGCAGAAAATCCAACGAAACGTACAAAAAAGGTCCTAGAACTAATAAGTGAGTGTACCAAGTTTGCAGAATACAAGATCAATATGCAAGAATCAATTGTATTTCTATACAGTGGCAGCAAACTGGAAATTGAAATTTTAAAAAACAATACCATTTAAATAGCATCAAAAATATGAAATATTTAGGGATCAATATGATAAAAGATATGCAAGACCTATACACTAAAAACATTGCTAAGAGAAATTAAAGAAAAATCTAAGTAAGTGGAAATATATATTAATATCATGCTCATTGATCAAAAGACTCAATACTGTTAAGATATCAATTCTTCTCATATTGGTGTACAGATTCAACACAATCCCAATTAAAATCCCAGCAGAAATTGAGAGGGCGGCTTTATAATTCAAATAAAAATGCAAAAGACAGCCTTCCAAAGTCAAAATGGAAAACAAAAAAAGAAGATCCAAACAACTCTGAAAAAGAACAAAGTTAGAGGACTTACGCTATCTGCCTACAAGACTTAAGTAAAGCTACAATAATGAAGTGAAACAGACAAGCAGATCAGTGGAACTGAAGACAGTCCATAAACAAACCCACACATACATGGATTACTGATTTTTGGCCAAGATGCAAAGGCAATTCAGTGGAAGAAGCACAGTCTTTTTAACAAATGGTGCTGAAACAAGTGGATATCCACATACCAAAAAAAAAGAATTTCAGTCCATGCCCCACACTATATACAAAAAGTATTTCAAATTGAATCATAGAACTAAATGTAGCACCTAAAACTACAAAACTTCTAGGACAAAAAAGAGGAGAAACTCTTTGTGACCTTGGATTAGGCAAGTATTTCTGACATCAAAAGCATGAACCATTAAAGAACAGGTAAGTTGGACTTTGTCAAAATTTAAAACTTCTGCTCTTCAAAAGATACTATTAAGAGACAAGTCAGCACAGAGCTAGTGATCCATAACATTGCATCCTATTATATTGGCTCTTTTAATTAATTGCAGTTACAAATGATGTTTTATACATCTTGGTAACCCAACAGTCTAATACGGCCCCTGGTACACTGTTAGTGCTGAATATACGTCTGGTGAATGAATACTAAGTACACTGATTCACATACTGGAGAGGGATGAATTTGAGGATAGGCGTTAGGGAAATTTAAAAGTAAATGCCATTCACTTTGTTGTGCTGTCAAGTATTCTTCATTCTATCTATCTAACTAATTAGGGTATACTTTAAAATAACTAAAAGAGTGGAATTAGACTGTTCCTAACATAAAGAAATGTTAAATGTCTAAGGTGACAGATACCCCAATTACCCTGATTTGACTAATTCACATTGAATGCCTGTATGTCAAAACATCACATGTACCCTATAAAGGTATATAACTATTATGTACCCATAATAATTAAAAATAAAAAAGTGAAAGTAAATACCATTAAAAAAAAGAGACAAGCCACGGACTGGGATAAAATATAACTCCCAGATATGAAATATCCAGAATATATAATTTTCTTTTTTAATTTCACAACTCAATACTCAGAAAAAAGCACTAGTGACAGTGGGGCCAGGCCTAGCGGACAATGTTTAAGGAGGTGCTCACTCTTCGGAGCTTCTAAAATAGCTCTTGGTGTCCACGCCCTGTGACCTCCTCCTTTTGAGTGTCAGCTGGGCCAGTGACTTGTTTCTAACAACAGGATACAGCAGAAGTGAAGGAACGTCACTTCCGCCACCACATGATAAGCGACCGTGACTTCCCTCCTGCTCATGCTCTTGGCTCTCCTCGCTCTCCTGCTCTGGAGAAACAAGCCGCCTCATGCTGAGCTGCCCCCTGGAGAGGCCCACAGGCCCTCAGCCCAAAAGCTCTCAAGGGTTCAATCTCGCCAAAAACCACACAAGAGATGCCTCGATCACGGCCTCTGATTCAGTTACTAATAAAATTATTAATACAAACATGACTTTCCATTCTGGCTCAACTGACCTTAACGCGATGACTTTGGGAGTTCCACACCACCAGGTCGGGGAGGCCCCCTCGGCAGTGTCGGAAGTCAGCAGCCAGGCGCCTGCACACGCCACTGAGGACAGGGCCCCCCAAGCAGGAGACAAGATCCTGAACGAAAACGTGTGGACAGTTAGCCACTTCCCTGTGACAGACACCCTGAAACAGGCTCCAGGGTTTATGAGATAGAGACAAACTCAGTGTGTAATTCAACACAAATGGATCCCAGGTGCACCACATGCCACTTTGTGCTTGTACCAGGGCTCCAGAGCCACTGGCTAAAATTCCCACTGGCAAGCTCTGGGAAATCAGGTCTCCTCTGGTCAGTTACCAGACTGATGGACACCCTGGGAAGCTGCTAAGGAAGAGGAGACTGGAATAAGCACTCAGAAATACGTCAGCAAGGACTCGCAGAGGCCAACAGTTGTAGCGACAGAGAAGGTATCCTCCCTGCCACAGGTCAAGCAAAAAGAAGCTGTCAACTCGGGGGTGGAAAAGGCATAAATGGGGCTTTGTTAACACCCTAACATGTTTCCATCATAACAGTGGCATCTGGGCTGCAGGCACAGGGTATTATCACACAGACACACACACACACACAAATATATCTATATATAAATATGTACACACACACACCTGGGTGTGTGTATCTATTTTGACACAGTTGCCAGAAAGACACCCAGCCCTGGGGAGGCAATACTTTCTGACCAAATCCTGCTGTGCAGGTAAACTATTACCTGAGCTTGCTGAAGAGAAGCAAAGCGATCCCAGCTGATGAGGGAAGCCACTCTGCCCTCCTGGGCCTGCCATGTGGCTGCCACCCAGGCTCGCAGGCTCTCTGCAGAAGCATCATGAATCAGCTGCAACCTGGCCTCAAGGGCGGACCCCCTACTTGTGAAGAAGCTGTCTGTGCACAAGTCCAGTGGGAATGCCTGTGACAAGGGGAAACCAAGCTCTCACGCCGTGCCTGGAGAGCCGCGTTGATCGGGGGACTACTCAGTACCTACGAAATTTGGAAACTGGCCAAGTGGTTGATACATTCTTTCTCTCAAAAGACATGCAAAAACTATCTGATATATGTACTCTGATATAAAAGTAATTTATTACAATGGTATTTTAGAGTAATAATTTGCAAAAAGAGCTTTTAGCTTAAATTGGTAGAACTTTTTTTTTTTCTCTTTTATTTTCCCACTTCAATAAGCTGGTATTTTTTTTTTTTTAATTACTGTTTCGGGCAGGGGTTGGTTGTTTGGCTGATTTATTTTGGTAGCCCTTTTAGCAGGCATGTGTGACAATGATGTGAGAGCCACTGGCACAGTGCCCAGGCCATGAAAGGTGCTCAGGAAAGAATGAAGCTAAAGGTACTTTATACTAAAAGTTTAAAATACAATGTTATAAGCAAGGAAGACTTAGTTTAAAACTAAATATATACTTAAATTTTAAATTCTATTATTCAGATTTTAAAAATAAAAGTTATTCTTTCAGTGGAATTAGCACCATGATATATGGATGATCCAAAAAACCATATCAGAGAGACAGGCGTCTGATGGCTGCAGACAGGTCACGCACAGGCGGGCCTGAGTCACAAACGTGTGCAGGACAGTCTCCTCCTGGGACACGGTTACTGAGTTACCTGGTAGGCATTTCTGAAGACGTCTGGTATCCCATCCATGAAGATTACGTCCCACAGGAGGAGGCCATACAGGGTGCAGAAGGTGGACCCTTCCCCATGAATCCCTGAAAAATTAAACACACACAGAGGAAAAATCAGTTTTATCTGTTTTTTCAAACACATCACCATAACCTACTGCATACCCAATTTCGAGGAAATAATAGAAATATTTTAGATTCAGAAGTAAATGCTGTTTTCATGCCGTTCCTAGCTCACTTTTTACACTCTATTTTTTATATACAGAAGCCCCGTTTAAGGGCAAAAATCTTAGTAATCACAGAAAAATTGAAATGAACATTTCAAAGCCACAAAGCACTGGTTCTCACACTTTGGTGAATAATCTAAAAAACATGTTTGAAAAAGAAAAAAAAAAGCCGACGCCCGCCTCAGGGTGTGAAGGTTCTGATTTAGTGGGGCAGGGCCGGGGCAGAATCTGCACATGGCCCTGGTACAGGTGGTCCCTGGGCCAGCCCTGAAGAGGCTCTTCCCTAAAGGGATTTCCCAGGAGGAAACCAGTGGCGGATGCACCCATGTGTCCTTGGACTTAGCAGGTGCTGTTTCTATTCACCTCATCCCCCCACGCATTCAGCTGCACTGGGCCCGGCATTTCCAATACTCAAGGCTTTTACAGAAACCTTCGGTTTAAAGACCACCTGGTTCAGACTCCCCACCTCACATCACATACATATTTTACTAAACGGGAGACATCAGGTCTCCCAGAGAGAAATCAGGTGCCAAGGTCACAGAGAGAGTCAGAGGCAGGGTCTGGTGCAGAATGAAGAGCTTGGCCTTGGTATAGCATGCAGACCTATGTCCCCAGGCAAGTCCCAGCTGGCCCAGCCCACCCCCAAGCCTGTGCTTGTCTGCACATCAGCGCACGTGACCAGGGAACACAGCTGCATGGATGCTTCCCCCCATGTGACTACCTTGGTCAGAGGGGGCACTATCACCAGCCCCCTGTCCCAACATGCCCATGCTGCAGAAAGCTCCTGTGGCCAGTCTGACCCTGACAAGTATGGGCCCTCGTCCATCCAGGCGAGGCCACAGTGAGAAGAGGGAGCAAAAACAGACCAGACAGCCCCGGCCTGTCTGCTTGGGAGCCTGGGACGCAGGGCTTCTGGCTCACCATGTGCCCACATGAAGGCACACTTGGGACAGTGGCTTGAGCCTCTGTCAGGAGTGGCATGTGACCGGGTTCCCTCTGCCCTGCGTTCCTAAGCCTGTGCTGGGCCCTCTGTTCTGTCCCCTCTCAGTTCTAGCCCCTCACCCCTGCAGTCTGTCCCAGCAATTCTAAAGAAGAGCCCCGGGAACAGCAGGACTCACTCAGGCCTCCTGGCTGAAGCCAAGTCCTCTCATCTCTCTAGCCCAGCCAGGAATAAAGCTGGCACTTGATTTTCAGTCAGCGTTCTGTCCTGGTGTGTACACTGCTTAGTCTGGAACGTGGAAGTCAGATCGTCCCTGAACAACTGAGCAGCCCACGCTCTGCCTTTGTATTGTAAGTGAAATCATTTTTGGTGAGGTCCTTCTGAGTAACTCAGAAATAACCTTCCCTGAAGGGCGTTCGAGATTGCCCTCACACAAAATCCCCTCTAGGATAAAGCCAGGCAGCAAGGGTTTGGCTCAATTTCACTGCATCAACTTTAACAAATGAAAAATATTTCATACAAAAAATATTCTGTATTCTGCAAAAGGAATGGCCCATCTGATTTTCAGGCTCACAGCTCAACTGGAAGCACACCAGGCACTCAGGTGGCAGCACACTGCCTGAGGCCTGCCTCCTCCTCTGGCGACGGCCTGGCCTCCACATCTCCTGCCACACATCTGGGGCCTCGGCCGCTCAGTCTTTCCCTTTATTTCTAATCTTTCCAGGTCTACTGTATCCCTGTCTTCACTGGTGTTTGTGCTTCCTCCCCAATAGCATCACCCTTCCCTGTAAGTAATAAAGATGTTGCACAGATGAATCTTAACACTCATCCATGTTTTGAAAAATCCTCTCATAGTTGTCTTTCTATAGTGGCTCATAAATCTTTTGAACACTCAGGTGATACTGAAATAATGTCTTGATTTTCACACGTTTGAAGACATCGGAGTGTTTTTTTAACACTAGTAACCCTACTACAGCCCAGGCCCAGGGAGAGTCCTGTCTAGACACGAGGACAGAAGGACTTGGTGGGCATCCTCCAGGAGTGACCCACGTGAGCCACACAGCACAGACCCAGAGATGATGTCTGGGATCTGCTTCCAAAATCCAGGGGAAGAAGAGGGAGAGGACGGAAGGAGGCTGAACGGAACTGAGAAGGTGCGTGGGGTTCACATACCATCCTCTCCCCTTCTGCACAAAGGCACGTGCAGTATCTTTCATAACAAAAAGTTTTTTATGAAGAAAAAAGATGAGCGCCAGGCCCTGTGGGTGCCTTCAGGGCAGCTGGCCTGCCCTACTACTTATCTTTGGTAAGGGGCAGAAGGGGAAGAGACTGCCTTTAAAAACTATAGCTAGTAAAATTCTTTTCCACATCCCCCGGTCAGCAGCATCTTTTACTGTGGGCGGAGGACAGAGGACGGCAGCAAACTACTACTGACAAACCATCAAGGATGCTGTTCGCCCACACGGTGACTGGGTGGGACAGGAGGAATGTTGCTCAGTTACCCTGGTCAAAGCCGCTGCGTCTGTAATAGGCCAGTGCCAGCTCCTCCACGGAGCACAGGACTGTGGCGGGGGCGGCAGCAGCCCCAGCCTCCATCACAAACACAGACTTTCCCATCCCACGCTGCGGGCACAGCCTGCCCGTGATGGTCACCTGAGACGGCAACAGAAGAATGTCCGTTAGCCTCGCGTCAGCGAAGGTCCCTTCCTACCCCTGCGGCCATGCACTCAGCAGAGCACGTGGCGTCTGGCCCACACTCGCAGGCCTGCGGGGATGCCACAGCTGGCTGGCCCGGCCTGGGAGAGCCTTGACCACTGGAACTGCCCCTCAGGCCCCCTGACTAGCAAGCGAGACTGGCAGATGCTAGTTCCCACCCAGGAGTTTTGTCACTCAACCCAGGGTGTGGCCAAACCAGCCAGCCTGGTCTCAGCAGGAAGGAGGACATTAGAGTGAAAATGGGAGCAAAGGCCACATCACTGTCCAAAATGAGCATTAGACTGTTCTAAGTCTAAAAGAAAATACACATTAAAAACTGTTCTTAGTTTGCTTCCACTCAGAAAAAAAACGGATAAATGTGTTTAAGTCCCAAGCGTCCAAAGGATATTTACTTACATGCCTAACATCTTCCACAGTTATTTCTGGTAGCTGATGGAAAAGGTGCTTGTACTTTTTACAGCTCGGAGACTCCCGCAGGCGCACGGCTCTCTGGTAAAGTGAAAGACGGTGTCCCGTCCTGACTTCTGGATCTGCCAGCCCTTCCAGGATGCACTTAATCGCCTAGCGAATAACACAGTCACACATCAGGATCGTGAAAGACCCCACGGCAGCTTCCATTCATTCAGTCTGACAGGAAAGCCCACTGTTAATTATTCAATTTTGCTAATTAGCTAATGAGCAAACAGCACTTCTAGAGATACAGGCTATTTCCTTAATCTTATGCTGATGTTTTTAATACACAGAGCGACCATAATCTTCACTGCAGATGTGCTGGAGCACAACTAGCCTGTTATCCGTGTGAACAGCGGATCCCAGAGGCCGCCTCTCATGATGCGTGAGCCTTGGGGCCGCCCCTGCACCATGGGCTGGAGGAGACTTTAGAGGAAAACTTGGCTCAGTGGTTCTCAGGACATCCATCGCCTGGGCAGCTCTGGAAGAAAACACGTGTCCCACCCCTGATCCACAGGATGCAACTGTCCAGAGCCGGAGCCCAGGCATGTGGCCGTGTCAACACTCCCAGGTGAATCTCACATGCAGTCAGAAACCACAGAGCCAGTCCACATCCTTGTTTATAGGGATAGGAACCTATACTTTGGAGGAGTTAAATGTATTTCCTAAGGCTATTCAGAGTCAGACAAATAAACAGAAATACAAAAAACAAAACAAAACAAAAAAAAACACAATGAGATACCACTTCACACCTACTAGGATGGCTATAATCTGAAAAATGGAAAATAACAAGTGTTGGCAAAGATGTGGAGAAATCAGAATACTTGTACACTGCTGGTGGGAATGTAAAAATGGCGCAAACACTATGAAGAACAAGTTAGCGGTTCCTCAAAAAACTAAACATAGAATTACCATATGACCCAGCAATTCCACTCCTAGGCATATCCCGAAAGAATTCAAAACAGAGAATCGAACAAATGTTCACTGCAGCAGTATCCAAAATAGCCAAAAGGTGGAAGCAACCCAAGTGTCCACCTGTGGATGAAGGGATAAACAAAATGTGGTACAAACCATGATGGAGGATTATTCAGGCTTAAATATGAAAGAAGTCCTGACATGTGGATGAAGCTTGGAGACATTATGCTAAGCAAAATAAGCTAGACACAAATACTGTATGATTCCACTTACATGACATATCTATTACAGAACAGATACATTCATAGAGATAGAAAGTAGATTAGAGGTTACCAGGGCCTGGGGGAAGGGGAAAATGGGGAGCAGTTATTTAATGGTTATAGAGTTTCTGTTTGGAGCCATAGATAAAGGTGACGGTTGCACAACATTGTGAGTATAATTAATGCCACAGAATTGTGTACCTAAAAATGGTTACAATGGCAAATTTTATCTAATGGTATATTTATTTTACCACAATAGAAAAAGAAAAAAAAAACCCACAAAACTGAAAATCAATGAAGGCTCAGGCCATCAGGAGTTGAGTGGCTAACAGGAATCAAGAAGGGAGAATGAGATATTGAGGTGCACTCTGTGAACCCACAGAAGACTGTGCCAGGTGGCAGCCTGGCCACAGGGAGGGCGAGGCCACCTCTGCTCCGCCCTGGCCAGGCCTGGGCCAGCTCCAGGACACTGTGCAGGAATAAGCACTCAGCTAGTAGATTCCTTCCCAGGAAACTGAGGTAAAGCAAGAAAAGAACAGTTACAAAATAAGGAAGGTCATGAGTATGGCCAGTAAGATCTTTGGGAAAAGGTTAAAAGGAACTAGGATTTTCTCAGCATCAATCTCAAAAATAAGCTCAGTGGTTTGTCTACCCCAGTGAAGACGAGTGGATGCTTTCAGCAAACTGCGAATGAAGGGGAAACCTGTAAAATCTTCTGAACCTCTATTTCACTGAAAGAGTCAACATAAACACAAGCTTTCTCCATTCTAAATTTGGTTCTGGACTAACAGATGCTTTCTCTTGCTATTTCAGCCTCAATAAACACTGAGAGGTAAGGAAGCACCACGCCCACCTCCAGGAGAGAAAACAGCTTTCACTGGCTTTTTCCCTGGCACTTTAGGTAACAAGGCACTTTTTCAGTTTAAGGCAGTAAAAACAGGATGTCTTATTTCCATATTCCACGGTCAATTTTTTCCATCCATACATCACCCTCATTCACTTAATGTGCCATTTGGAAAAAACAAAAGCCCACAGAGGCACAGTCCCCTCCATTCAACTCGAATGTAAGGTTGGAATGGAGACCCGGGAGGGGCACCTGCAGGCAGCCACACAAAGAGCCACTGTTGCCACTAGCCCCACCCTCCTGGGCCACAGCGGCCACAGAATCCTCCTACTTCCAAGTCCCCAAGATCCCTACCACAGGGAGCATCAGTGCCCAGAAAAGCCAGCCTGCTCAGGGTTAACCAGACCACACACCTCGCGACGGCAGAGCAAAATACCTCACAGAACTACAAAGAGTTACTCACAAAGTACCTGCAGCAAGGTAAGGAAAGGAACATTTTTTGTCAATCCTTCTACCTAGAGACCAAGTGCAACAAATGAATAAAATTGCCATCTCCAAAACAATAAAAACACCCTCCTTAAAGGCGCCTGCTGAGGGCCGAGATGTCTGACTCTCCCTCGCCCTTAATTCCTAGATCCTGATCCCTAAATCCCAACACAGAGTCCACAGCCAACCCGTCTCCCAAACCGGCGGAGAGAGGACAAGTCTCCTGTCTTCATTTTCATGCTTCCTTCTTCTCTCTTTTGGGGTTTGAAGTACACAGACAAGAGAAGAATGTTAACAAAAGAAATACCTGTTCTAATTACATTTAGATTTTCAAGTATTTAAAAGTCTGCCATATTTGAAAAATTCATTCAGAAATATAAAGAGCTTCAGGAATGATTGGCCACTGAGTACCGGTTCCAGGCGCTTCAGGTGCTGGTGTAAGTTAAGAGCCAGTCGATCCCACCATCGGCCTCTGCTGTCAGGACAATAAATTCTCTGAGACAAAAGGCTTTCAAGTTCCTTGACAGCTTCCTATTGCAACAGTAACAAAGAAAGCTTATTAGACTCACAGAAAATCTGCTGTAATTATATTTAGAAGCCCATAGGATTGGTATAGTATATTTATAATGCATATTTTTCCATTCTACGATAAGGCCAAGGACCCTGGACTGACAGGTCAGGGACTCTAAGATGCATTCTGGTGTGGGCAGTTCACCCAGGTCCCTGGTCTGCTGGCACTGAGCTTATGGAGGTCTGTGAAAACCACACAATGTTCTCTGCAACCAAGTCAACCAGCCCAGAGTTGCAAGAATCAAACTCCAGGCAGCGAGCAATGGACAGGGCTGGCAAACCCACATGCCTCTGGGAACCCAGCAGATCACGGGACCGATGGCCAGAAGGATTTAGAGTAGGCAGGAGAGTAATGAGGAGTGTCCTCATCCAAACACCCCACCTCAACAGGAAAACCCTCTGGTCTAGATTTATGTACAGACTGGTCATTCTGTGTGTTAAATGGTTTGTGGATCTCTTCAATACATGTAGTGATTTACCCCAGAAAAATGCCTAAACCCCTATACACATACAATTTTAGGGTCTGCAGATTTCCCTGAAGCCCATCCATGGGTCCTCTTGGGATTCACAGCCCCTGGTCAAGAACCCAGCTGAGCATATATACTCTTTGTAAGATACCACTTTTCAATGCAGAAATTTCAAACACAACAGAAGTGAACTCTAGCAACTTCACAATGTTTAACATAAGGATATGACCAAATTTCTGATTTGCGATTATAAATTATCTCCAGACGATCCGTGACAGCTGAGAGGGAAGCAGAACGAGATGGGAGAGTTCCACCTGAGAGAATGTGAGTGCTCCCAAGCCTCACATCGAGGTCTAAGAAAGACTCAGGCTCAGGCTGCAGAGACCTGGGTGGGGCTCCTACAGGCTCCATCCACCACCCGCAGCCGTCCTGGAACACAGACTCAGCAACTCACAAGCAAACAAAGCAGTCGTTTGTCTCCAGTTGTCTTCTCTCTACTAACACAAGAGACAGCAGGCTGCCTATGTTAAATATGCTTTCATCCTATTGCTGTGTGCGGACCAAGTATGTGGGAAATGCTGCCAGCTCGGCAGTTTTTCCTCCATAATCTTACCGCTGTCACCTCTGTAAAAGGTGGGGCGGGGATTTGTGCTCTAACCTTGTACATGTGAACTCTCTGCAGTATTTCAACAGTCCGAGACAAAATCCTCGTGTAAATCCACCCAACAGTAAAACACCGCAGAAAGAGTGGTAAGTCCTCGTGGTATCTAAAATGAAGATGCACACCAGCAGTTTAGTGATTTGGTTTATTTGTTGTAAGACATTATAAGAAGTAGCAAAGCAGAATGAAGTCCTATCTTTTAAGACATATTTTAAATACTTTCGGTGCAGTTTTCTACACCATGAGCCTACATTCCCACAGCCAGCTGCCATGTCCTAGGACATTCACTCAGTGGAGTAAGATGAGAACAACTATTCTAAATACTCTACAAATACTCTAAACCAGGGTCAGCAAAATCCAGCCCATGGGCCAAACCCAGGGCCCTGATTTTCTAAGTCCTGCAAACTAAGAATGGTTTTTACCTTTTTAAATAGTTAAAATAAGTCAAAAGGACAAAAATACTCTGTGGCATGTGAAAATTACATGGAACTCAAATTTTGGTGTCCGTAAACAAAGTTTATTGGAACACAGCCATGCTCATTTATTTATGTACTGCCTTTGGCCGCTTTTGCCCAACAAAACAGAGTGAGGTCACTGCCACAGAGACCACATGGCCTGCAAAGCCAAAAATATTGACAGTCTGACCTTTTACAGAGAATTTTTATCAACCTCTGTTCTACAGGACTCTAACTTACTGGCTATGATTTTTAAGTCGATATTATTTCCTTATGAAATGTCCATCCTAAATGTTTTTCTGAAAGAGGCACTTGATAATGCAAATTTTTCTCATCACAATTTAACAACAAAGGAAAAAATTTTTCAACAAAATACCAAAGATGTTTAACATTTTTCAATCAAAACAACAAAAGATCTTGTGCTGTGTACTTGGATGTTTAGAGTAAAAGTTCATTTGCTTGAGCTATCTATAATGGAATAACATCTTCTTGAGGTTCCATTGGAAGAACACACCTAGTATGCTGCTCACATCTGTCCTGCTGCTGGTTTCCCTTGCATTTGAATTCAGCTCAGCAGTGCCCAGAGAAGCCAGCACACCAAAAGATGGCAAGCTAGAAGCTGAATACAGTATTTGTTCACTTGAATGTCTGTTGCACAGGGATCTGAATTATATATTATAAAATTCACTTTAAATTTTCAGACATTTCCTTCCATTTCACACAGCACTTTGACTCTATGCAAAGCGAGTAAAAAATTCAGTTCCACAGCTGGTTTAACCACAGAGCAAAAGGAGTATATTCTTCATGAAGAAAGTTACCTTCAGTGGTTGGAACAACTTGGTCAATGTGTAAATTTTGGTAGGTACCTAAAAAAAGATCTCACCTCAGAGAAGGGTGGTTTTTCAGTTTATTCCAATCTTTTTTTGCACGTTGAGAGAGCTCCTTAGCCTCTTCCCAGTTCCCATTGGCCATTGCAGTAGAAATGTCATTCAGCATGTGCACAGCTGCTGCATATCTGGGGGTGGGGGGGAGATGGCATCCAACTTTTAAATACGAATGAGTGTTTCCATAAAATTACCACATCCTAGCCACTAGATCTAATTCTGAAGGATAAAAGTGTGGTTTTGAAAATATGAGGGTCATTTAAACTTTATTCTAGTAATAATTTAACATAACTACCTTACTGGAGTGGCCTAGAAGAACTGATACAGGCTGCCCAACTAAAAAGATAAAATACTATACGATTACATAACATGTTTCAACATATAAATGTGATAACGGTCAGCTCAACATTCCTGATTTTTGGCACTCATTCACTCATTCATTCAACAATCGGGCAGCAACCATGTAAACACGTAACTGACTTCAAAATTATAGTAAGATGCAGATTTGATAATTTAATCATTTATAGTCAGAGTGGCCAGAGGGATACTGACCAAGCCAAAAGAATTAGTTAGGATATTACAAAAATAACTTCAAGAGACACCCTTTCAGAGATGGCAATGCTTTGAAATATCATGATGCCACTTAGCTGAAGAAAGACTTCTCATTGCTTTTTTAAATATCAGAGCCAAAGATATTTGACCAACAGATTCTGTGACATTTGGAGTGCATGTGCATTGTAGTTTGGATTCACATCTAAAAGCATACAGTATGTATGCTTTTATGTAAGCATCACTATGTATAAACACTGTAAAATAAAAGAAATTGCCTCCAAATATAAAAATTTCCTTACAAACTCTTAAATCTAATTCTTTTATAATATGCTGTTCATTCAATTCCATGGCTTCAAACACCATCCATGTGCCAGTGACTCTCAAAATTTTCTCTCTCCAGGCTAGATGCATTCCCTGTGCTCCTGACAGCATGTCCAATGCCACACATGACAGCTCAGAGTGGGCGGCTCAAGGGCAGCCCATACACTGACCCCCACAGAACCAACAGCCCCGCTGCTCCTCTGCCCACCCCCTCACTGGATGGTACCACCACCCAAGGCAAAGCACCAGAGCCGCCCTTGCTCCACTCCTTCCTCCTCCCCTGTATCTAATCAGGATCAAGCCTTTTCTGCTTCCAAACTATCACAGGTGTATTCACTCCTCTCCACTGCCTCCACCACCAGCCCAGTCCAGACCACCCCCAGGGTCTCCCATCAGACCACCACTAAGGTCACACCAGCCTTCCCACAGCTTCTCTTGTTCCCCCCGAACCCCTGTCCACAAGATGCTTTTGTAAAAACATGAAATGGATCACTCACCTGCCTAAACCTCTTCAGTGGCTTCCCATTACTAAGAGAACGGCTTTGGTCTGCTCACCAGGGCTCTGAGGCTGAGCAGCCTCTGATCCTTGCGTTCCTGGCTAACTTGTCCTTGCCCTACTGCCCCCTGGAGCTTTAGCCACAGAGGTCTCCTCAACTTCTCCAACCCAGCAAGCTCTTTCCTGCCTCAGGGCCTGTGTACACGCTCACCCCATTGCCTGGACGCAGGCACCCAGCCCCTGAAGTGGCTACCTCCTTCTCACTCTCAAGCCCTGCTTCTCCAGGGCCACTCTCCCTGACACTCTTTCAGGTAGAACTTCTCCAGCCTGCCCCTCGATTACCACAGCACTTTTCAGAGACTCTGATTACTCTCTTTATTTTCTGTCTCCAGTGAAACGTAACCCCACGCTGGCCAAGGCCCTGTCTTGCTCACTGCTGCCCCACTACCCCGGCACATAATAGGTACGCAACGCTCATTTTCATTGAATAAATGAGAAAAAAGAAAAGAAAGGACAAATTATCTCAAGTACAGAGGTAGACAGGCCAGGTATCATATTACCAGGTATTGTATAATATTACCCTTCTGGAAGTCAATTAAATCCAATTTCATTTACATGTTAAGGCCCTATGCATACCAAAGGGGGTTTTAATTATTTTTACTACTTACGGCATACTTACTTTCTAGAAAGATGGTTTATTTTCCTCCCTAGCCTCCCTCCCCACTTTTTATAATAACCTGTCAACCACAGTTTTGTCATAGAACTGGGAAGTAATCCCCCTTAGACATAACAGTAATAATGACAATCGTAATAGTAATTAACCTGTACTAGGCACCCCCCCACCCCAGGTCAGGCTATAAGCACTTCGCATGCACCAACACATATCTATAAGAATATACTATTATTCTCCCCATTTTACAGATGAGGAAACTGAGGCACAGTGTGGCTTCACAGCTCATTAGTATAGACAGACTGTAACTTGGCTTCAGGGTACACATGCTCACAAACTAGAAAAGCATAAAGCCATTAAAAACAAAAGAGGTAAAAAGACATGAGACAACTGAAAACAGGGTAAGAGGAAATAGATTAGAAGATCTGACTAAAAAAGTTATTTCAGTTAAACACAAATAAGATGCTGAACTTCCTGATAGCTAAGGCAAAATGGGCTAAAATCAGTTGATTATATAATTTCAATAACTTACTTTTTAAAGCACATGACTTTTCTAGAAACACTTAAAGGACTTCCCAAAAAGCAAATATCAGAATCTATTTCGGTTAAATTTCAGTCTGAAATCTTAGAGTAAGAATCAAAAGTGACATTTTAGGAAATTCAAATTAATTTTTCTTATAGAAAGTGTTTTCTTTTACTTTAGATAATTCAAGTATTTTTCCTGTGAGACCTATACTATTCTTTCTTATCCAAATCTATTTTTTTAAATACAGTAATCCTATTTTTTGTTCATTTGGTTTGCTTCTATTATTATTTTTAATTGCCACATACTTATACATATTTATGGGGTACAGTAGGATCAGTATGATATTTACATGTATACAATGTGTAATGATCAAATCAGGTAATTAGCATATCATCATCTTAAATCTTTGTCATTTCTTTGTGTTGGGAACATTCCAAATCCACTTTTGTAGCTATTTGAAAATACACAATACATTGTTGATTATAATCACCCAATAGTGCTGTAGAACACTAGAACTTATTCCTATCTAGCTGCACTTTTATATCCATTAACCAAACTTTGGTTACCCGCCCACCCCCAACCTTCCCAGCCTCACACTATCCCACTGTCCACTTCTATGAGATCAACTTTTTTAGCTTCCACGTGACTGAGAACATGCGGTATTTATCTTTCTGTGCCTGGCTTATTTCACTTAACATAATGTCCTCCAAGCTCATCCATGTTGCCATGAACGACAGAATTTTGTTCTTTTTTATGGTTGAATAGTATTCTATTGTGCATATGTATATACTATACTATATATATATATATATATATATATTTATATACACTCACACTACATTTTCTTTGTCTTTGTTTTTACAGGGACAAGGTCTCACTCTGTCACCCAGGCTGGAGCACAGGGGAGCATTCATAGCTCACTGCAGCCCCAAGCTCCTGGCCTCACGCAATCCTCCTGCCTCAGCCTCCCGAATAACTGGAACTATAGGCACACACCACTATGCTCAGCTAATTTTTAAATTTTTTTGTAGATGTGGAGTCTCACTATGTTGTCCAGGTTGGTCTTCAAATCCTGGCCTCAAGCCATCTTCCCACCTCAGCCTCCCAAAGTGCTGGGATTACAGGCATGAGCCACTGAGCCCAGCCACACATTTTCTTTATCCATTCGTATGTTGATGGATGCTTAGGCTGATTCCATATCTTGGCTATTGTGAATAGTGCTGTAATAAACATGAGAGAGCAGATATCTCTTCAACACATTGATTTTCTTTGTTTTGGATATATAACCAGTAGTGGGACTACTGGATCATATGGTAGTTCTATTTTTAGTTGAAAACCTACCTTTGCTGGTCAAACTAAATTTTCACTAAATCCAAGTACCAATATAAATAAGTGAAAATTTCCAATTTATCATGTATATGATTCTCGTATACAGTACACAAGTAGCCTTACCCGAAGTGTTATGACTAAGAAAACATTCATCTTCAGCCTTGCTCAGGACAACAACATATTCATAAGGCAGGCTTGTTAAAATGTCTGTATTAAAAAAATACTCCCTGCCAAAGCAATTTGGGAACGTACGCCAGGGAAAATTTTTATAGCTCTAACTCAAAATTCCTTAGTTTTTGGCAACCTTAATCTAAGCACATTTCTGTATTCTCCCCATGTCTTAGAAATGTATACAAGTAAGGCAAAAAAGATAAAAAATAAACTTCAAAAACTGTTTTGGCTGTGGACTTAATGTTTCTAGTTTGGCTGGTGAAAAAATAATAATATTTTACTAAATTTTGAATTATGCAGACAGATATGATAGTGAGCTAACATGATCTCACCTGATAAGATCTTCTCTGTCTTGGAAGATCTGTGTTTTCCGACTGATGGTGTAACTAGGAAATGCAACTCGGCGGAGGTTGACCAGCAGTACCGTGGAAAGCTGTCCCTGACCCCCACACGCAGCGTCTTCATCTTCCATTGAGTCGGTCAATGAAAATAGCAGCAAGATCCGGGAAAACACAGCCCTCGGGCCTTTACAGAGTCTTAGTGACTGTCCAGCCAAGTCTTTAGCTCTGAAAAATGTAAAATATAGTCTTTTAATTTTTTAAGTATTTTGATATCAGATTTTACAAATTATTTTCATCTAAAATAAAGAGAAATGGCATTCACTATTCTAAACACTGGAGCATTCCTCAACCTCTCTGGGACTCAGAGCCCTTCTAGGGATACAGACAATAAATGAACCTACATCTCCACATGGTTTGGCTCAATAAAAGTGCTTCCTTCCCCAGCCGCGGAGTAGGATGGAGTTTACCCTAGTGAGGAACACTTCAAATACCAGGAAAACTTTCATGAAAGTATGGCCTATTTGACATTAGCAATTCTTGATTTTTGATTCAAGTAATGATATATTAATAGATTAAACAAGAGGTATTTATTTAAAATGTCACTATCAAAGGCTCTAGGTAAAGATTTTGTGTACCAGGAAGTGGTACATGTAAGTACAAGGCTTGGTGCTGTTCCCTAATGTACAAAACAGTCCAGGAGTATCTCCATTCCAGGGTAACCTCGGAGTGAATTCAGTTCAATTCTGGATGTCTGCAAAGTGGGCTTGGAGGTCTGAATTAAATCCAGGACTATGTGGGCCCTCTGGACTCTAGCAACTTAGATACCATCTATAGCAGGGTTTCTCAACCTCAGCACTATTTACATTTAGGCCAGATAATTCTTTGTTGTGGGGGCTGTCCTGTGCATTATAGGGTGCTCAGCGGTGTCCCTGGCCTCTACCCAGCAGATGCCACTAGCACCACTATACCCAGTGGTAACATCCAAAAATGTCTCCAGATGATGCCAGATGCCCCCAGTTGAGAACTAGTGGAAGACCTCACACCTCCCCATTGCAGAAGCTATTAAAACAAAAGCAGAGCTGCAATCCTGGGGGTGTTGGAGAGATTAGTGCCACCATCACAGAGGTGAGGGACAAGGTTGGGATTCCTACTGCACTACCATTTAAATGAGAACCACTCATCTACAGAGACTGCCAAAAAGTGCCTACTTCCTCCACCTCCGTGCAGAGCTCCAGGGATGCCCCCAGTGGATGCAGCCTCCGAGCTGCAAAAGGAAGCATTAAACATGGAAAACTAAGCAGATACTCAACTGGGATTAAGAAAAGTATAAATAATCTGCCTTTTTCTGTTTCCTCACAGCAACAGCAAAGTAAGATCATCAAGCACTGCCCTGGTGTCAGGCTGGCAGGGACTCTGAAATTCCACTGCTGAGCTCTACATCAAAACGAAGAAATAAAGTACATCTGAAAGGACAATGATATTTACTCTAACTAAAACAGCCTTGAGAAATTTATTTTCCTACAAGTCCAGAATCAGTGATAAAAACAAAGTTCATCTTTATTTCTTTTGTTATATCTGTGCTATGCTGAGCGCATATACCTAGAAAGGGCTGCTAATTTCAATGTTTATGTGCCTATAAAATGTTACATATAAAGTTGACAGCAAATACTTTAGAAATACAACTAGATAAAGAAAGGACTCAGAAGACATTTAATATACTACAGGGATGAGGATTTTATACTCACAAAGTCAATTAACTTTATGTAAATATATAATTTATTAAAACAATTTTTAAAAAATCTACAATATAAACTTTTTTGAAGTATTGGTATTGATATTTTTCTTAATAATGTCTCCTGTATTATACCTATGTTTTATGAATTTGTCCTTATAATATCTCCCCAATGGGGATGGGCTCTTTGAAGCCCTGAAAGAATTCAAGGGATTCCCAAGGACAAAAGAAACCACCTGCAGTTTGTGGTAAATTGCTGTGTTTACACTCAAGAAAAGTTGCATATTAAGATCACCTGATTACACTTTGTTTAGTAAACCAAAAATTTACTAAAATAAAAATTTGACTGAATAGTTTATCCTAAAATCCTGTAAGAATCACAGTTAAAACTCTATTTCTCTTGGATAATAAAATACTAGAATTTACCAAAGTCCTATTGTCTACCGATTTTTCTTGGTCCTGGAAGTCAGTACAGTATTACAAGAATTCTGAATAATAAGTCAAGAAAGAATGACTATTATAAACAAGGTTCTCCCAGCCTTCTCAATCTAACTGCAACTGAAATAAGCAACTGTAATTCAAAAAAGTAGAAGTATACAATCTATTATAATAAGCTAATATATGCTGTCAACATTTTAAATGTTTTTACTATAACAATAGCCAACAAAACCTTTTTAAAATCACTGCACCAATTCCAGGCTGATTCTTGCCCCACGTGAAGACTGAACGCTGTTTGGCCAATTTGAGAAAGGCGTCCATCAGCTGCTGTTTCTGCCCAGTGGGATTCACCAAGTGGAAGGTCTTGGCCAGGGATTTTAGTTCAGGAGCAGAAAGGAGTTCAAGCACTTCAGAGAGTTCTTGCAACTCAGATTCTGAAATGGTTAAAAAAAATTTTTCAAACAGTTTTAAAAAATTTTAATATTTTCTAGATTTATTTACTCTAGTCAGATACAATTAAATGAAATTCTACTATAGAAATTTTAGTTTGCCAAACCAATTACTAAAGAATATAGAAAATATATGTCTCTTAAAAGTTATCAAATACTAGAACTTCTCACTAAAAAGTAAAGGAAAATGTTACTAAAATAAAGACAGATGGATAGCAACACAGTTTGGGCAACCCACTTAAAAGTTTACTGGAATACATATTCACTTTCTCATCACAAAACCTCCAGTGGCACCGGTCACATCAGGTCACAGAGTGACCTCATCCCAAAGGCCTCTCAGCATCCATGAGCACATCCTGCTACTAAGGGCCCCAGACACCATTCTAGGCCTAGGGATTCAGCTGAATCAGACCTGGCTGGTCTTCGCCTTCAGCATTCAGAGTTTAGGACGGCACCTTCTTCCTCCATTCAACAAATACTTACTGGGTGTGCTCTGCATGCCCGGTAACATTCTAAGGCCTTGTGTATTCTACAGTCAACAAAATCTTTGTCCACAGGAGCTTACCTCCTAACATCGCAACTGAACAAATAGGTATATAAGTCAGGTGGTAATAACTGCCATAAAGAAAAACAAAACTGGTTCAAACTGAACCTGGCAGGCAGGCTAGCTGTATTTTTGCACATGGTGGTCAGGCAACCCTGCTGAGGTGAGTGACACAGAGCAGAGGTGAACGAAATGAAGGATAAGCTGTGTGGCCACTAGATCCTTGAGGGTAACCTTTTGACTGAATCCAAATTTTACAGAACAAACCCTTTTAATAAAGGGATTTGTTCTGTGAAGTTTAGATTTGGTCGAGGGGCTGTACTTGGGGAACCAGAGGGCCACATGTGGCCTTGAGGCCACAGGTTCCCAACCCCTCGGCTCTGTAGCAAGCGTGCACTCAGCCTAGTGACCACTGAGGGCTGTGTGGCCTCAGCAGAGGGAGCAAGAGGGATGGGACGGAAGATGAGGTCAGAGGAACAGCCAGAGCCAGGCTCCATGAAGCTGTGTGGAGCATGGGTAGGACTTGGACTTGACTAAGTGCCACGGTAAACCCCAGGAGTTATGGTTTGGTTGATTAAAGGTCATTTAAAGGTAAGTCAAGGCTCACCTGCAACACTCACTGGCATGACCTGTCAGACCTGTCAATTTATGGAATCTGCACCGGATCTTCTGAGTCAGGCAGGGACTGAGACTCAATCTCCCAGGTGACCCTACTGGCACTGACCCCACATCCCACCACCTAACCATGCACATCCAAGCTCCTTCACTGAGCTTTCATGCCTCTCCCCCAACTTTCCCCATCTCATCCCATCCAGCCCCGCTCCCACCCTAACAATCACCCTAACTTCATCCTAACTGACTGTTCCCCACTACAAACTCTGCCCCAAAGAAACCATCTGGCTTGACTTGATTATTTTGGTCTCAAATATCAAGAATTTGAACCTAAGGCTCAAATCTTTCATTTTCTTTGTATTGCAGGAAATACTGTACTCAATATTGTACTCAACATGGGTAAGCACTTAATGAATGCCACTGACAAGACAACCAAGGGTATCACTGCAAAAGAAGATGGACTCTCCTTTAGTGTTCACATAGGCTTAAAGCAAGTCCACAATTCTTCAAGCAATCAACTTATAATAAGAGTTGAATGTGCGTGCATGTGGGGCAGATGAAGTTTTGGAGGCAATACTGGTTTCAAACAAACCAGCTTTGTTCTATCATAAAGATGAGGACTCTGAATGAGACAAGTCAAGTTCTTGCTGGAAGGAGAGTGCTAAAGAGCTTTATATTTCATCTGTAGCACACACCCACACGTCTATCCCTAGGTGACTTTGGTCGTAAACCTGCAACAGTCAAAAAAGCAACAGGAGACAATCTTTCATTATTCTAGCATTCTTAATTCAGGCTAAGAATGGTTTTAGCATCTCATGAATAATTTGTTGTCCTAAAATTAAAACTCAATTAAACAAAAAACTAATTACTACGTACCGGGTCCCAACCAGGAGAGGGCACCATACTAATATTACCACCATTCTGCAGAAACTTAATTCTTCAGATCATATTTTCGTTTCACATTTCCTTCTACTAATCATACCTGTCTGTAGAAAGCCTGCATGCTTCAATTCTTCAATCACAGGTGTTAAGTCTGGGGCAATCTCTTCATATTCTATTTTATTCATCTTAATCCAGCTTAATTTACGTTGGAAGAGCCTTACATACAATTTCTGACCATTAGCTGCAATAAAGAAAAATGGTGAAAAACACTACCTTCCTTCTAAAAACAACATGCAAATATCATTTACTTTTTAAACTTGAGGTGAATAAATATTAGAAATACATGTGCTTACCATAAGTATAATGGTGTTATTTTGTGGTATAAACCATTAAAAAGTTCTAATTTGGTAATGATTATCGCTCATTTTAAAACTCCTAAAATCAAGTTCCCCCGTTTTCTAGCCACCAACTTTTCTACTCCCTCAGAAAAGCCCTATCCAGAATTCTAGTTATTTTGTTCTCTGTTTTAGTTTAATATGCATTATTTCTATTTTTGGTTGAAAATAATCTGAAAAGAATCCCCACCCCCACCTGCAAAAAATGTCTAGCTTTGGCAGGACAGTGATCTTGGACAAGCTTCTTCATTAACCTATTCAGTCTCGGTTTCCCTATTACTCATATTATCTTTAAATTTCAGCCAACTCTAAAAAGGTGTAATTGTATTTTTTAAACTTTCAACATTTATTTGACATTGTTTTTTTTCTTTAAAAAGACAAAACCAATTAGCAATAACTATTTTTCCACACATGGTATATGTGATTCTCCGTGGAGAGCAAGACACAAGAATATGCAGAACTTGCACTGGGGAAACTTCCTATTTCTTAATTATATGGAAGCATAGAGCCACCAAGCACTCAAACAAATACTTGCACGAATGCCATCAGTAGAGATGTGTGACTACTCTGAATAGAAGAGCCAACATGATAGCCTTATGTCCATCTTCTGGTGAGAACAGCACAAGTAGAGACAGAAGCTGTGCAGATACTTTACATAACTGTGCCCAGAGAAGTATCGCTCACATGTTAAAAAGTAATCCAAGGAATATGGTCATTCCACTGTATGAATATCAAACAAAAATCCTTATCTTAAACATTAGTAATAATATTAAAGATTTTTCTATTTTTTAATCTACTGAGGGGTCAGGCAAGGCAATGTGGCCACCAAGTAAGCTTTTCCTACCTTGCATGGAGTCAGTTCCACAGAGCCATCATGGCCCTCTGGATTAACAGTGCAGTGATGCAGGGGTGGCTTTTGCTCCAAATCTGGACTACTGGTTTAGTGCCACCACTGGCTGCCAAGGACTTGAGGCATAGACTAACATTTTTAAATGAACCAATTTAAGCTTGAAAGTTTCCATTTCCTCCACACCCTGTCCTTAAAATGTCCGGGGAAAGAAAATATGCCTCAGGTTGGTTTGTTTTTTCTTGTATTTTATTTTACTTTTTTTTGAGAAAATGGTGTGTGAAAATAATGAAACAACCTAACAGTAAGCTTGATTACGTTCTCAAAATGCAAAGTATACCTTTCTAAGTCACATTGTATTTTTTTAATCTGGAAAAGGTTGTTTTATAACCATCAAATATATCTATAAAGGAAAAACAGCTGTTTCCATTTTAACCAAAGTACAGCATGCAGGAGCAGACATCACCAGAAACAAAATCTCATCTTTTTTCTGTGCATATCATTCTCAACACAAACCTTGTAGTAGCTCAGATTCCCCTGAGCACTCTCACAGAGGACTCACAAAACCACAGTGACTCCTAGTGGTCATCAGATTACGCCCATCACATCACATCCAAATCAGGACAGCAAGCAAAAAACAAAAACTTGAAGGCAAATAGGCTTATGATACCTGACAATTGATAAAATTTAGTTACAATTTCCTTCTCCTTTTCATCAAAGAGCATCAGATCATCTTCATTCTCAAGTACAGCTTGCAGCACCACAAGGAAGCTCCGAAGGTAGTATGGATGACTTGGTGGCACTTGAGTTGTTTGACCAGGACCATTATAGCTTGACTCTTGCAACAGAGGAATACTGCAAGTGATTTCATTCTTTAAGTCACTGTCACCTTTCACAAGAAGCTCTTGGATGTTACTCCATTTGGAAGCATCATTTGTAGAACTACGAGAGTTTGCCTCTGAATGTGACAACTGTGTTTTAGCTTCCGAAGCAACAGTCATTTCTACTTCTTCACAACTACATGCCTCACATTTTTCAACACCTTTACCATCCACACCTTTGTTACTCTCTTGCCTTACAAGACTGTCTTCTGAAGTACACTTTAATTTATTCCCGAGAGTTAAATCTGGTGAAAATAACACGAGAGCATTATCTGAGAAGCCAGGGCTGAGGGCTGATTTCCCACATTCATTTTGGCTTTCAGCTTCCTTTATTTTACTGCCTCTTACTATGTGTTCGGGAATACTCTCTTCCCTTGGAGAATCACATGTAAACATGTTTTCCTTTTGAGAACTGTTTTCCAAAATTTGATCCTTGTCCTCAATTTCTGAACAGTTATCAACCAGGCTCCTAACAACTGTGGAGTCATAACTCTGTGGACTAGGACTGGCAAATTCTTCATTCTTAGCTATTGATTTTTTAGCCTTTGTATATTTTCTGGACAATTTAGATGACAGGCTTCCCAAAGAAATGATTTTCACACTATGATTTCTCAGCTCATCTTGACTCTTGCACACCAGGTCACCAGTACTTTTAAAGTAAGGACTGGTCTGCTGTTTTATGCCCATTTTTGCTGAATCACTTTGGCCAGGGATTAAATCCGTCTTTCGTGGTGATGACTTCTTTGGTGTTACATCTTCTAAGACAACATTGGTTAAATCTACTGTGGACGTATTTGAATTCTTTAAGCAAGCCTGCCCTGGATCAACTTGAAGGTCATTGTTGTTAGCACACATTTCATCAAGGTGCCGGTTTAAGTCATATCTTGGCACCATTTTACTACAAATGGGGCATGCAAGTTTAGCAGGTGGTGCATTGTTAAAAAACGAAATTATAGAATTAGATGATTTTTTTTTAGTCTTGCTGATTGATAAGCTTCTACGAGGCCTTTTTTTGTCAGGAGATTTCCCTTCGGACATCATAAGAAAAACTGGGTGTTCCAAACAATAAAACACAGGATACCTCAAGTCAAAGACAGCAATGGTTTACTTCTACTTTCTTGACTTGCAATAACCAAAAGTGAGATTCTATTTGGCCTCATGTTATTCGTTTAGACAACTTCTTCTTTCTACAAAATGAAACACATATGGATTAAAAACATTTGTATAGATTCAACGAGAAGGGGGGGGGGGAATTCTAAAACACAGAAAGGCTGTATCTGCCGGGATGAAGAGACGACCCTGGGCTTCAGACAGGAGACCAAGGCTCTACGACCAGCTCCGCACGAAATCTTAGTGTGTTCCTTATCATAAAATGAAGGAGCTGGACTTGTAAGGGTGATTTCTAAGATATCTTCAAAAGCTAAAACTATCCGTTTTTAAAAAGAGACAATTTGACTATTCCAGACCACTGCATCAGTAACTTTTTCCGCGTGAGATGGTGACTATCCGCGCGTATCCCAAGGTGATTCTTGCCCGACAGGCCTGCACAGACGAAAGGCCCAAGTCACGTGAATCTGTGCACAAGCCTGGCTGTCACCACCACGGCTTCCGCTATGAACCCCAGAGGCCCGGGCAAACACGCGATCAAGCCCGGGCCTCCCTCCCTCCCTCGGTGCCCGGCCGCCGCGATCCCGGTCCGGCCGCCCCGCGCCTCCCACCTGGCTCTGCGCGCGGCGCTCCCAGACATTCCCAGCCGATCCTCGCGTCTCGATTTCACAGCCTCGGCAAGTGGAGATTCGAGTGATCGATCTCCGTTCCTTTCCACTTAAAGGCATCGATACTGGTGGCTAAGGCTGGGCTAAGCCCTGGAGGGAACCTGAGCACCTCCATCTTTTCACCCCTGGAGCGGCGGGCCGCCCTGCGCTCCTTCTCTGCGGCTGTGTGCTCTGATGGGACCCCTTTCCCAGTCGGTGGCAAGGTTGAGCAATCTAAACCTGTTTGGTGGAGGAGCAAAACCGCCTCCTGGGAGAAGACATAGGCAACTTCTATAACCAACAAAAGGATAGCATGAACTCTACTTAAGCAAACTCCTGCGAATCAGCAAGAGGGACGGCTCAGGGTTGGGCTGAGCTTTCCGAAAGATTGTACTGATTGATTACCGGTTATCTGTTACATCCATGTAAATGACATCAAGAGCAAATAATAAAATGTAGTAATTAGGGTGTGATGAGTCTTGAGTATTTATTACTTTTGTTTTTAATATATTTTGTCAGGTTATATCATTTAACTTTTAATAATGGCTCTATTTAACAGTTGAGAAATTAGCAATCAGCTTTGAAGCACTGGTATCAGCTGGTTCCAGAGTACCCATGATAACCTAGAAAGTAACCTTCCTGAGATCAGACACTCTATTATCTTTCACCATAATATCACCGTTGCCTGCGACAGTGGCTAGCACTGTGTAATTATTCATAAATATGCATTGAATGAGTACATGTCAATGAACAAATACTAATAAATGAACAAACCAAAGAGAACAAAGACATGAATAGGAAATTCAACAAGTATATATTGAGTGCCTACCTCATTCCAGGTACTGTTCTAGATGCTGAAGATCCATGGCAGTGAACAGAATGAGCAATTGGGGGATGAGGGATGGAGGAAATCCCTGTTTTCATGAAGAATACATTCTAGCAGAGGGAGATAAAGAAAATACAAAAAATAAATATTTAGTGAAGTAGAAGAGAAAGCCAAAAACATCTTGGGGGGTGGGCAGAGGGGAGGGATTACAACTTGAAAGAGTGGTAAGGAAAGACCTCACTGAAAAGGTGACATCTGAGCAGGCCTGAGGGAGGTAAGGGTTTGGATGTTGAGAGAAGACACTTGTAGGCAGGGAAACAGCAACATCCCATGTTTAATAAAAGCCCTGAGGTAGAAGTTGCCTAGGGGGGTGGTCTAAGAACTTCAAGCAGGCCAGAAGACTGAAGCAGAAATGGAGTGAGAGGGGCAGCACAGGGCCAGATCCTCTAGGACAAGGGTCAGTGTTCTGTAAAGGGCCAGGTAGTAAATATTTGAGGCTTTGCGGACCCTGCGGTCTCTGGCAAAACTAGGCAACACTGCTGTTGCAGTGTGAAAGCAGCCATAGACAATATGTAAAAAATGAGCGTGGTTGTGTGTTACGGCTGCTTTTTCGCTCCTGAGCTCGGTAGTGAAGGAATGAATAATTACCGGAAACACATAGTGTTTAGAAAGAAGGGGAGAGACCAAAATCTAAAGGAGAATAATGGCCTCCTCAGTTAAGTTCCTCCCCATATTTATTTCCGAGGACGCGTGCAAAGGGTCAGGGCCGTTTGCTAATTTAACAACTTCCAGACAGGTCAACAGCTGACCTTTGCACCCAGCAAACAAGCAACTTCAGGCAGGCGTTTTCGCCTGACCCTTCATTCACCTTGCTCACGTTCTTTCCATCCATCCACCCTTTCTTTCCAGGTGCATCCCCTACAGTTGTGCCCCAATAAAATTTATTTACAAAAACAAATGGCTGATTTGCCATTCAGCTATGGCTTGTGCTTTGCCAGCACCTGATATAGGGCCTTGCAGGTCACTGTGTGGATTTTAGCATTGACTTTGAGTGAGATGGGTAGAGGGGGGATGCAGAGATTTTGAGCACAAGCTCCAAAATGACCATCCTGTGTGTCATATTAAGAACAGATGATGGGGAGGGGGTGCACAAGGATGGAAGCAAGAGACGGAACAGGAAAAACAGAAGGCTAATGAAGGAACCCAGGGAGAGATGATGATGGCATGGGTCAGGGTGCCAGTGTTGCAATTGATAATAAATGGCCATATTCTGGATGTATTTAGAAGATAGAGGTAGCCTCTGCACTAGCAAACAGGAATACAGAGTGCAAACCCCTAGGCTCTTCTTGGCCACTGTGATTGGCCCCTAGAGATAAAAAACCAGAGGGGCTTTCCTTGTTGCTTTGGCTGATTTTTAGTCCTCATTCTCTACCCATCTGGAATAAGGCCTAATGCATTTCCTTCAAATCATCATGAGGTCCTATCAGACAAAAGGCAATACTCTCTGGATGGGGAGGTTGAAACAATGAGCACCTGGCGTTAAAGAAGACTGTAGATGCCAATCTACCTTCCTGACTGCACTGAGCTTCTCTGTTGCTTCTAGATTCACTTCTAGATCATATCTGTCCTCACTGCAGTTGATTATAGATGGTACTGTATAACCTACACTAAGCCTTTGCTCACATAACATGAGATCGATTCTCAAAGACGAAAAAAGGAAGGCACTTGCCTGAAAGTGCTACTGTTCTGTGAAATGATGACAGGGCAGTGGGAGAACATCAAGACCCCAGAAAGCAAGGACCTCTCCTGTGCACAGCTGGCTGTGAGCGGTACAGCTGGCTCTGCGCCCTTCTCAGGCCTCAGCCCAGTTCTTGCTCACCGGCCCACTCGCACAAGCTGGCCTGGCCTTCCCACAGGCCCGGGCCATCGTGAGAGCACAGCAGGATCAGCTCAGGCAGTGCCTGTACAGGAAGGGCCTGGAGAGCCCAGTGAAAATCAGATGGGTTTTCTAAACAGATTGGAGTTTTTCTTTTCATATCATGGAATTCTTAAATATCTGCCATCGATGCAAAGAAAGGCTCTCAAGAATTTTTATTATAAAACAGAACAATGACAAAATATAAGCTTACACGTTAATATTTACATTACTTTCAAAATATATTACAGCTTTAATTTATGAACAGAAATATCTTGTCTTTTCTTCTTTTTCTTTTCTGTTTTCTTTGCATCATTGATTTGCATTTTGACTTGATCTTGTAATTTAGAAAAGAATGCTTGGGATGACTTTAAGGCCTTGTCTTTACCTTCATCCTGCAATTAAAACAAAACATGCTCATGCTATAAGATCTGCTTGTAAGTGAAAAGCCAAAAATATAATAGTATGTTATGATTACACCAATGTATAAAAGTATAAATATGAAAAAGGACCAGAATTACAGAAAACTCAATCAGTTAGCATACAGGTATTCTATACATCCTATACTGCTACAATGTTCTTATAATTTAAGGGAGAAGGAAGTGGAAGACAAATTGCTACCAGGACCCACGTTACTCTGAGGACCCTGCATGAAAAACTCAAAGGGGTTTAAGGCTGCAATTCCAGCCAGTCCGCAGCAGGCCTCTCAATCCCACAGGTGGGCTGTCAGCTGGCCCAGACGTTTCAGTCTAGGAGACGGTGCCCAAACTCACCATCCCCTTCCGCAAAGGTCCCCTTCAGCAGTTTTCTTTTCCTTGTCCTTACCTTCATTAAGGAAGCCTTGCCAGCTTTGGTTAGCTGTTTTAACTTCTCCGAAGCTACTGCTTTGGAGTATTTCCCTGCTTGTTCGGGGTTGCTTTTCTCAAGCAGTTTCCTCCGCTTCTGCTTTTCCTTTATTTTCATATGCTTTTGATATTTCTTTTTCCTCCGTTCTCGTTTCTTGTCTGTTGCTGTTTTCTCAGCAGCTGTTTTTATATCTCCAGCTTTATTTTTCTCCTATTAAAAAAATAACCACCAAGATACTAGTGTTAACTAGACTAACTACATAGTTAATCTAGTTTAACTTCAATTCAGGAAACTGGAACAAAAGAAATCGCACCACAGGCAGCCAATGAACTGTGTCTCCGGCCAAGTCTGTGAGGAAGCAGAGCAATTCCCACCTGTGTTCCAAAGAGCTTTGGTAACTCAGCTCTTTACAACGTGGAATGCGTTTTTGACAGCACAGACTCTTACAGCAATGATTCAATTGCCAAACTAATTTATAATGGCAGCATGGAAAGCTGGGTCCTCAAGCTAACAGCACCGGAGAAGCAAGCCCTCTACAGCATTTAGATACCAGCATGGGCCTCAGGGACATGTCTGAGGCAGCCCCTGGGCTGAGGACAGGGGTCCCAGAGACCAAGGAACACAGGGAGGGAAGGGAAACATCTCTACAGTGAGGATCAATTTTCTCTTTTCTCCTCAGCTACCAGCCTATCCCGCCAGGGCTGTCACCTGCACAGAGAGGGCAGAGGCTCTGATGGAAGGGGAGGGTGTAGATATCATGAAAAGCAAGTTAAGGAGGGAAAAACAGGGCCCTGGTGCTAAGCCAGCCAGGAGACCAGGGCCTGGCAGAAACCATTATTACTGTGTAAGGCATGAGCTTCAATGTTCATGAGGTAGGGGTCTGCCCACATTTGATACATCCAACTTCTTCCAAGATCCAAATGCTTTATTCTAGACCCAGATTCTATTGCTGATAAGCATTACATGGATAAAATTGGGGGGAAATGCTGATATTAAGTTATTGATACTACACATGCAATAGAAGCAATTTGTTTTAAATCTAACATCACTGCTAGTATTCAGATTGGATTATAACAAGATACTGACACTGGAAATTTAAAAACTGATCTTGTAATAATTCTGAAACCTACACCTCATAATTATGCCTGATTATAGGAGACTGGTCTTCAAATATTATAACATTATTAGTTTGATTATACTTAGAAACTGCTGAGATACATTAGAATAAAAACTACAAACTCAAGGAAAATGACACTAAATAAATGTGGACCTGGCTATAATCAACTAACTTGTAAACAGACACCTGATGTTCCAACACTAGCTTCTTACCTTGATTTCCTCCGGGGCCAAGAGAGTGGCATCGCTAACACTCACTGGGGCCACTTCCTCCATGGTTATGGCTGGCAGATTTGACACAACCTTAATCTCTGGTACAGGCTAGAAAACAGACAACACATTTAATGAGAAGTCAGAAGTGGTCCTAACATAAAACGTGTTAATTGTGAACCTATTAAAGTATAATATATAAAATACTTTGTTGATTATTTAAAATGCTAGATGTGTTGACAGCCACAGTCTTCAGCTGACTGGAATGATGGCAGTGCTGGCGGCCGCACAGGCTGCCTCAGGAATCTACGAGACCTGGCTATTTTAGGGTCTTCTGTCTCAACACTATTCCAAAAGCGCTTATTTCTACACTTCTGCATAACATTTCTGCCATATTCAAACACCAGTTCTTTTATCTCTTCCTATACTATTCATATTTGCCACGTATGTGGATATTCTCAAACAATCTATTGTTTATTAGGAACATTGTGTTCCATTCTACAATTTAAAGAGAAATATGGAGAAAATGGAGAAAGTCCAAAAAACAAAAGAGGATGATTGGGGAGTGGAGTCTATACAAATGGTGTGTGAAATACCAACCTGAATATGAAAAAAGTAATAGCACGGGGAACCTACACTAGCAATTCTACATTTCTTAAGAGAAAAAAAGAAAGGCTTTTAAATTTTGAAACATAGAAACAAACACATTTACTCTTTTACTTCCCAAGATTCCAAGGAATGTGTGAAGGTTTCCCCATGTCAGGCTCCAGGCTAGTGTGAGGAACAGAGTGGAAGAGCACACACATTTTGTGCCACTTGAAGATGGCTAGAGAGCAATGAACAACCAGCCAATGACTGCCAATGTGCTATGGTGCTATGAAGAAAAGGAGCCAAACAGTGACACATGCAGGGAGGAGGGAAGGGGCAAGCCACCCTTGGTGAAGGGCCAGGGAATGTCTGCGAGGACAGAGAGGTGTCTAGCTTGAGCGCTAAGGAGCTAGCATGTACAGAAGAGCAGCCTTTTGGGCCAGAGCAAGAACACAGCAAGGTATGAAAAAGGGACTTAGCCCCCTGAAGGAACCAGAATATCGGTGTGGCCGGGAGGAGCAAGCCAGGGAGACCAAAAGGGAGGGAAGTGCCAGATCACAGAGGGCCTGGTAAGGCCTGGGCAGGGCTCGTGTCCTTCGCACGAGTAAGACTTTCTCACAGCAAGACCTGCTGGCAAAGAGGAATTGAGAAATTCCATGCATCTCTTCATCTGTTTATTTTACACAGCCCGCGTTAGGCACTTTGGGAATGTAAAGATGATTCTGTCATCAAAACTTACTCTCATGTAATTATAACTCAATTAATACACACACACACGCACACGCACACAGACCAGGTGTAGTGGCTCATGCCTATAATCCAAGCACTTTGGGAGGCTGAGGTGGGAGGATCACTTGAGACCAGTTTGAGACCAGCCTAGGCAATATAATGAGACTCCCGTCTCTAAAAAAAAGCCACTGCACTCCAGCCTGGGCAACGGGATGAGACCCTATCTCAAAAAACAAACAAATGAACAAAATAGGAAATAGGTGATAGAAGCTTATTGTCTGTTTAAGAAAACAAATACACTGGAAAAATCACCTAACCATCAGCTAACTAGAAAGTATCTTGGAGATCACTTCGGCACAGATAGAATGTAAAGCAATTTGCCTATATCATAAAGCCAGTTAGGAGCAGAATTAGACTCAGGTTCTAACTTTTAGACTAGTCCTTAATTCACGAAATTCTATTTTAGACAACACAGACACCAAAGGGCAAGAAGTGAGCAAGTACTAAAAGATGGTGCAAGCGAGGTTTATGCATTCACAGAAGGTGGTGAGTAGGAGGAGATGAAGCTCCAAGGAGTGGGCAGGTACTGAGCCAAGTCTGGCTGACAGCCAACAGACAGAGGAGAGCATTTGAGAATATGGCCTGGCCAAGGGAATATCATGCAATGAAGAGAGCATGGCCCAGAGTTAGTTCTTAATCTCTGACCTCCTAAACCTTGGTTTCCTCACCTGCAAAATGGAAATAAAAATATCCACCACCGTGTTTTTGTGCATTCAGAGTTAATGTATGCAAAGGACTTAATATGGCCCTTAGCAGGTACTCAACAAATGCCAGCTATAGACACCCACGTGTCTCCAAACCCACCATACAATGAAAATGCAACAGAAGACTGAGAGGGAGAGGAAAGGAGTCTGTCTCTGTGGCTGAGGGTCTAGCAGGGGCCCAGTGGATATCAGGTTGGATCAGCAGGGGAGAACCAGAATTGTCAGGGGACCAGAAGTGAGCCTTCCTCACGGAGACACTGCCTGTAATTTATAAGGAATTACTGCAGGTTTGTATCCTGAAAACAAATAAAGAGCTAGTCTCATAAAAGCTCAACAAGTTATCAAGGTCACATCTGTTCTTATCTACACACTGAACTGCTAACACACTTACTGGTTTAGGGATGAAGTGGAAGTGTGAGAGGGCATCCAATTTTAAGAAGAGGGAATCCATCATCTTCTGAATTTCTACATGCTCTGGATTTTCTTCTTCTGCTGTTTTTTGCTTAGGAAGTAAGTTCAACAATATCAAACTAAACAGCTTAATATATATCACAGGACAAAACACTAAAAGTCAATAAGGGTATTCCCAATTTCTCATCACCAAGGCTTCAGCTACAAAGAAATATTCCAAAGGCAAAATAATGGTATCAGTACCACAATGGTACCAGCACCTACCAAAGAAAAAACGTGATGTGTATTTTAGGAACTACAGCAACCATTACCTCTAACACTCAGAACTTAAAAATTAAATTCCCTTGGTATTTACTTCTGTCAAGAACTAAGCCATTTCCAATAGGATGGCTATAAAAAAAAAAATGGAAAATAGTGAGTGATAAAAAGCATTGGTGCATGGAACGACAAACTAGTACAACCTCTGTGGAAAGTAATATGGAGATACCTCAAAGAGCTACAAGTAGAACTCCCATTTGACCCAGCAATCCCATTACTGGGCATCAACCCAAAGGAACAAAAGATATTCTATAAAAAAGACATCTGCACTAGAACGTTTATAGCAGCACAATTCCCCCAATTGCAAAGATGCAGAAACAACCCAAGTGCCCATCAAACAAAAGAAAACAAAAAAAGAAACAGGTCACATATATTATATGATTCCATTTATATGAATTACCCAGAATACACGAATGCATAGAGATAGAATGCAGATTGGTGACTGTCAGGGGCTAGGGCAAGGGCGTGATGGGGAGCAACTGCTTGATGGGTACGGGGTTTTACTGTGGGGTGATAAAGTGCTTTGGAACTAGAGGTAGTGGGTGCACAACACTGTTCTAAATAAATGTTTCTGATTTATTCATTTAAAAATGGTTAATTTTATGTTACGTAAATCTCACACCAATAAGAAAGAAAATACAGAAAGAACTGAAGTGTTAATATAGACATCATAAAATTATCCAAATACCCACTTGGATTGGAAGGACTCTTACATGTCCTTTCACTTCATTCTAGGTAATAATATCTGTGAAATCAACTATCTGATATACGGCATTATTCTGATCCACATTAAATACACAACTGTGACTAAAGGCTCCTTCACGGGCTGTCTACCATCATCTTACTTCAGAATTAGCCTAGCTAATTAATATACTAGAACTCCAAGTCCAAACTCAAAAACTTCTGAACTGGCTGTTGACTTCTGAGAGAAATAACACTAACATTTACAGAGCTAGCACAAGCTGTCACAGTACATATTTATTAATAATTTTTAACTCTCATGGTTGCTAAATACTTTGCGTACCTACTAAATCTCCTCTAGGAGACGTTCAACAGACATCAAATGAAGCTGGACACATCGACCTTAAGCTACCACCTTGGGTTGCAAGGCAGCCAGGAAGAAAAATTTTACTTCAAATCTTTTCAGTTCTTCAATTTCACCGTGGCCTCAGGGCACTGTTTGCTGTTGCAGCCTGAGTAACACTCATTCATTCATTAACAAAATCTGGCAGGACTCTTAAATGGCTTTTGCAGAATAAAAATGCCATCTCATCCTGACCACATTCCCAATGTATCAAATGTGAAGGAATAATTCAGTTATTATATTGGAATATGATATTCTTGGGAATATAACCCTGTTCTGATATTTAACCAGAGATTTCTTTTAGAATTCAAGTAGAAGAAAAAACAGACCCAAAAATCAGAATGAATTCATAATCATATAAAATATATCAGGAACTTCAAAATATCAATGAGGAATGATTTTTAAATTGTAGCACTACCATAATTGCTAGAAAGTTAATTAACCAGTTGTAAAAGTATCAGGTGATCAATGTCTAATTGCAAAGTAACACCTCCCCACCCCCTCACACTCAGTGGGAATATTACAAACTCTCTTCCTAACATGCTCTGTCTCACAGTTAACAAAGTGACCAGAGAGCTCGAGATTTCTGTTTCATGATTTTGATAGTCAAGAAAAGCCTAGTTCTCTACTTCTGTTTCTTTAGTAATAAGGGTTTTGCCTTAGAGGCTTCCTTACCTGGTTGAGTTTGATGTATTCCTGTTCATAAATTTCAGCAAGGCTCAATTTACTCTTCTCGTGGTCTAATGTTAAACGCTTTTTATATTCATATGTATCCTCTCTAGGTTTTTCTTTACGTACTACATCGTCCCAAGCCTGAAATATAAAGGGCAGGGAGAACATAAATTAACAAAATCTATAATTTATTTCTAGGTTCACTCAGGAAATCTTCCTCTGGAATATTTATTATTTCGGAGTAAGCAAATTACAGCAAAAAGAAAGTAATTATTTCAACCTCTGAAATGACTATTCAAGTCACAAAGAATAAGCATTATGAATAGCAAAAAGGGCATTACTCAAATATCCTTTTCTGCTTTTGTTTTAAATGAGTCGTTTTTCTGGTTACCAACTTTAATCCTACATTTTTCCATCAAACTTTGTTTAAAAGTCAAGCCTTATGTTTACCTTGTTTCATTCCAAATTGTAACATACTCTGCAGATAGTACCCAAACTTCAAACCCTTTCTATATGAGACAAGAAGCGTGGACAAATATTACATACCCATGTTATAAAGCCATCTCTTACCATCCATGCCATATACCTAAGTTTTACTCTAAGTTTACAAAATCTGATCCATTCTTCAACAAAACTCTGCACTAGGTTTTCAACATTTGAAAGGATACACCCTTGAGAAATGTTTTTAAAACTGTAGTACTTACTACCACGTTGCTAGGATTTCAATCTCCCCTCCAAAACTCATTATTGAAACTAAATCCCCAATATGGCAGTATTGAAAGGTGGGGCCTTTGAGAGGTGATTAAATCATGGGACTCTGCCACGTGAATGGATTAGTCCATTTATGGATTAATAGGTTATCACGGGAGCAGAACTGGTGGCTTTTTAAGAAGAGAAAGAGAAACCTGAGCTAGCATGTTAGCACGCTCAGCCTCCCTCCATGTGATGTCTTGTACCGCCTCAGGACTTTGCAGGGAGTCTCCACCACCAAGAAGGCCCTCACCAGATACGGCCCGTCGACCTTGGACATCTCAGACTCCATAATGGTATTCCTTTTCTTTATAAATTACTCAGTCTCAGATATTTTCTTATACACAACAGAAAACAGACTAAGACACACATACTATGTGATCTGCCACATGAGATACTGTGCCTAAAACCAAGGGTTCCATGTGTGACCATGGCAAGTCAGTCACCAGCTTCATCACACCACCCAAAAGGCTGGCAAGACACGGGAGGGAGGATACTGGCAATGGCTTCCGGCTCTCCCTCTCTCCTCGGGCACAATGCCCACCTTTCCTGGTATTAGTGAAGAGAAGCGCCTCACACAACAAAATACGAAGATACCCTTAGCCTAGACTTAAAGCTATTAAGTGAAGAACATTAAGTGAAAATAAAGAGAGCAGGAGCCCTACTCCCAAAATAATCTCATATTATTTCTAAAAATTTCAGTGACATTTAAATTAAGTTAAATTTAATTCTTACTGACCTGATCTCTTATCCTCTGTTTAATGATGTCTTCTAGTTGAAGGGTGGTTTCCTCTGTTATCACAGGTGCTAAAGGAAATACAACATGTATTCATTAGGTAGATATACACTAGACCACTGTTTTTCAAAGTGTGGTCATTGGAACTACAGCATGAGCAACACCTGGGAACTTGTTAGAAACGCGAATTCTTCCACCAACCCTACTGAATCAGAAAGAGGGGAAGGTGGACAACTATCTGTGTTTTAATAAGTCTTCTGATGCTCCCTCAAGTTTGAGAACCACAAAATTAGAATATATATGGTAGCATGTTCTAATATTTTTATCCCATGTACCTGGGGACTCTTCCCCCTCTTTTCCATTCTCTCTTCCACAGAAACAGAATGAAAACTCATTTTGACTTAATGCGCAAGAAAGAGTTCAGTGAGATGAGCAGGGTTGTGGGTTGGAGTCCACAATTTAATCAGTGGATACTGACAGCATACAAGCCTTGTAAACAGATCACTACAAGAAATTTGATTATGGACTATACATCAGGTAACATTAATGTATCGATGTTAAATTTCTTAGCTGGATTAATGCTATTGTGGTTATATAGGAGAATGTCCTAGTTCTTAGATGATACATGCAAAACTACATAAAAATGAAGTGTCATGATATTGGCAACTTACTCTGAAATGATTTAGGGAAAAAAAGGGCACATACACAATCATACATACATGGTGGAGAGCAAGCAAACATGATAAAATGTTAACAATTGGTGAATCCAGTTCAATGGCATACAGATGATCACTGTATTATTTTTTCAACTTCTTTGTATGTTTGCAAGTTTTAAAAATAAAAGGTTGGGGAAAAAGAAACATCACACCAAATCTTTCTATGAAATGGAACCATAGGAAAAGCACAGAAATGAAGACTACACAGAAGCCCAGCGGGCACCATACCCATTCGGACGGCATGGTCAAAGTGCAGGGTCTCCTCTAAAAGGCTGTTTTCTGGTCGCTTCTGTGCTGTCACTTCCCCTTGAAGCTGCCAAGGCTTTTTTTCCAACAATTCTTTTTCTAAAGATGCGATTTTTTCATTCATCTAAGAAAGACACAAAAGAGTTAAGCAAATATTTTAAAAAGCAGGAAAGCAAGAAATGTATTGTTCCTCGATATAATTGTTTTGTTCTTGCCACCTGTTTATTATGCCAATGACTTCCTATTCCTGCTGTCTGAGGCGGGTGAGCTGCAGATGACCTCTTTTCCCCATTGATTTGAACTGCCATGTTTATAATACACTAAATTCCCCCAGAAGCATGTGGTTTTATTTCTGGGCTCTATTCTTTTTCTTTCTTTCTTTTTTATTTAAAGAGACAGGGTGGTTTCCCACTTTCCTCTAGGCTGGAGTGCAGTGGTGTGATCATATCTCACTGAGACCTCAAACTCCTGGCCTCAAGCAATCCTCCTGCCTCAGCCTCCTGAGTAGCTGGGACCACAGGTGTGTGCCATCAAGCCCAGTTTTATTCAAATAATTAATCTATTCACAAGCTACTATCAATTTTAATTATTAGAGCATCCTAAAGTTAAGAAATTTTTTGATTAGACTATTAGTATCTGATGGAGCCAGGCCCTTTTTACTCCACACACTACTCCTAATTATCTCTAACTTCTAGACAACGATCATGACCTCAGTGTATAAAATGCCAGCTGTTTCAGCCACCTAACAGAATTCTCTTATTTTCCTCATAGCTTTTCAGTATTCTCTCCAAATATTAATGCTTTCATTTTAGTTTTCTTTATCTCTTATCTTTTTCTATGGTAGTTGCACTAACACTTTAAAAGAACGTTAAATAACAGTGGTAATTATCCTAGTGAACATTTTGTTTTATTCGGGATTTTAAAGGGATGTTTCTAGAATTTCACCATCAAGCATGATGGCGGCTTGTGGCTACATGTATTTATGTTCTATTAAAACAAGGAGTGAAAAAAAATTAGAAACGGATATTGCATTTCATCGAATGCCTGACATATACAGAGGTAACGATATGGTTTTTATCTCTAACCTCTTAAAACCAAGAATTGTATTAGTGAATTTTCTAATACTGAATCAAGAGAATGAGGCCCTCCTGGGTGTGTGGCATTATTTCTTGGGTGTGCTATTTAGGAGTTTTGCATCACTATTCATATATGAGACTCTTGTGTGTATGTGTGTATTGTGTGTGTATTTTAATGCTACCTTTGTCAGGTTTGGGTTTTCATGTTATAACAATTTCATAAGAAAAAAGTTTGTAATCAATTATCTATTTCTTGAAGGTTTGATATAATCCCACAGTAAAATTAAACCTTCTTTCTTTTTTGGGTGAGGAGGATAGGAGGAAGGAGATGAGAGGACATTCACTCGTTGACAAATTTACTTTCTTTTATGGTGCTTTATTTCTTTAGACTTTATCTTCTGGGGACAATTTGATAATCATGGCTTTAACACAGATTCTCATTTTTTTAATAATTCTTTTGATATACTTGGTATCTTTCATTATATGCTTATTCTCTTTTCTAATTGTGTGATATAATTTTAGGGTGGATAAATGATAGAGCCAAATGATTGGAGCCAGACCACATCTATTAAAGTTAAGTGACATTTCATTTGTCTCAAATCATGTCATAGAGAAATAATTTTTATCAACTTTGGAAGATGTGTTTGAGATGGTATTAACTAAAATTCAGTCTATGTGGCACTCACAAAAATCATTTGTGAAGTACCTTAAAGAGATAGGCAGTGTACTCCAGAGCAGCTGAAACAGTTATAAGAAGGCCACAGCTTACTAGGAGACACATGCCATACATATGAAGACATTAGGGACAGAGAAAACAACTGTTTTACACACAGGCCCCAAATTGAAAGCCATAAGTTGGGAGATACAGGCACTGATTTTTGCAAATTAGATGTTTTCTACATGGCATCCCTATACAGTGCACTTTACAGAGAGTAGCAGCAAGATTTTTGTTTTTAAAAGATGGTTAATATCCTCTCACAAAAAACAGGTGGGAGAAAAAAAAGGTTAATAGTTCCAACAAGAAAAACAGAGATTAGTTAATAGTCTGAGTTCCACAGTCATGTTAAGCATATAAAAAAAATCCTTAAATTCCTAATAATTACCTTTTCCTGTCTTTTTTCAAAAGAGGATTTAACTTCATCAGAATTTTTCTTTACATTTAAAACATTTGTATCTTCAGTTTCCTCATCATCTGGCAAAGCAAAGGTCACTCTTTTCAAACTTTCTTTATGTTGTTTATCATCTTCATTTTCTTCAAGGTCATTATCTTCATCCCTACAACATTAAAATACTTATAAAAGGAAATATACTACTTTTCATTAGAAAAACAAAAGGAAACAAATTTTCCATTAACGAAGTTCTTCTTTTGTATACCTAATGCAACCAAATACTCAGAACTTCCAAAGTCACTCACTTAAAGAACGGAAGGAATTATTTAGGTGAAATGCTATGTAAGTAATAGAATAGGCCAGCCAAAGTGGCTCATGCCTATAATCCTAGCACTTTGGGAGGCCAAGGCAGGAGAATCATTTGAGACCAGGAGTTTGAGACCAGTCTGGGCAACATAGCAAGATTCTGTCTCTACAAAAAAGAAAAAAAAATTAGTTGGGCATGGCAGCAAGCAGCTATAGTCCCAGCTACTCAGGAGGCTGAGGCAGGAGGATCACTTGAGCCCAGGAGTTCGAGGTTACAGTGAACTATGGTTGTGCCACTGCTCTCCAACTTGGGTGACAGAGCAAGATAAGGAAGGAAGGAAGGAAGGAAGGGAGGGAGGGAAGAAGGAAAATCTACTATCTGATTTTAGGGAATCTAATTTCTGAAGACAAACACATTTGGCAACTATGAGCACACATTTATGAATGCACAATTCCAGCTTACAATGTAAAGGATGATTCAAAATACTCACGTTTCAGAAATGCTTAGTTCTTCTGCTTCTTCTTCAGCAATTTCTTCCTCATCTCTGTCTGAACCCAGCTCATCATCATGAGCACTTGCTATGTCTTCATCACTTTCAACTGGATCAAAGAAATCTCTGTATTTCAGGTTTCTGGAACTTTTACTTGACTAAAATAAAAATATTTTTTAAAATTTTAATTAAGGATAGAAAAATATATTAAAACATGCATCTATTTGTATGTGTATTGTATACATACATTACTTTCCAACTTTGGCACTACAAGCCAAAAACTGTTATTAGGGAAAATTGGCAACCAATAACACTACCATAAAATTATAAGAACTGGAACATAAACTGAATTTAAGTATAGATTCATTTATAACTGATAAAATAGAGTACAATATTCCACATCTCTAAATCTTCTAACTACAATTAAGTCTCTCCTAGAACAACAGAACAAAATCGAATTTGAGAAGGAAGAAAGTACTCTTTGTCCTCTCTTGAAACTTTACCTTAGGTTTTTGACTTCCAAATAGTCCTCCCTCATCTTCATCAGAATCAACATCTTCAAAAAAATCAATATCTTCATCCTCCTCCTCATTTTTTTGTTCCTCTTCTTTTTCTATGTTTTCTAAAAAGGCCTCCATTTCAGATAGTTTGAAAAATTTATCATCTACTATGGATTTTTCTCTTGGTTTCTTAGGCATTTTGCTTTGTGCCTTGCTCTGCTGTTCTAATTTGCTGATATCAAAGTCAAGGTCAGAATCGTCATCACTGAAAACTGGGCTTTTCCTCAGATCAAATTTACTTGAGTTTTTAGCTCTCTCATCCTCTTTAGGACCGTCAGCATCTATGTCTGATGCTTCTTCCTGCTCCAAAACTTGTTCTAGGTCCTCCTGGCCATCAGCCTCCATCTCTGAACCATCCTCTTCACACTCTTGTTCTTCACTCTCTGGGAGAAGACTGATGTCTTCTTCTTTAATTGTTTCAGTAACTGCATTCTGGAAGTACTGTAAAATTGGTTCATTCTGCAATTCCAGTTGTTGCCAGATCTGCTCATCATCAAAATTGTCTATCACAAGTTTCCGTAAAGGACTCCCATGGATCCTACCATTCTCTAGTATTTTATTAAAGTCATAAAGTACTTTTGTTAAAGAAGTAAATTTTGATGCTAATCCATCTTGAATCCTATTGGGGGGGAATTAAATGAGATTTAGAATTATGGGTAATAATTTCACAGTACTCTGAATTAAAAAAAGAATAAAAAGCCCAGCTCTTAGGCAAAATCAAATTTGAAAGAAGTGCCAATTTCGAGTACAGATTCTGACCCCCAACAATGTATTATTTTGCTGATGAGCCATATTGATATATGAAACTGTCAGCTAAGTATCTGCATCTACTAGGTAGGAAAACCATTACAGATCTATTTGCTTAGAGCTATATAGTGAATCAGCCTTAAATTCTCAACGCTGCTACATTATATACCACTCCTTTCATTCAGTCAGTCAATGGTCAACATTTGCTTTGGTTAGAGCGGTCAAAGAAAACTTCTCTTAGATGTGACATCTGAGATAAGACTTTCAGATAAGGGGACAGTCTTACAAAGATGTGGTAACGTGTATTCCTGGCAGAAGAACAAATTCTCTAAGACAAAAAAGAGATCGGTGAACTTGAAGAACAGAAAAGTCAGCATGGCTGGAGTGTGGGGGAGGCAGAAGAGAAGACTGGAGAGGCTGCTGGGAGCCAAATCATGCCGGGCTCAGGGGAAAGAGTTTGCCATTTTAAGAGTAATGAGAAACATCAGACGTTTTAAGCAGAGGATGAAATGATGATTTACACTTTTGAAATATGGCCTATAGAAGAAGATTGAAGGTGGGGTGATTAGGAAACTGATGCAGCATTCCAAGCGAAGGATGATGGTGATTTATGCAGAGCAGTAAATACGGTGAGTAGCAGGGGATTCAAAATATAGATAGACCTGGAGATAGACCTGACAAGGTTGCTAAGCAAAAAATGAAGACATCAAGTAAGCAGCCTAGTTGGATGTCTACGCAACTGGAAAGACAGAAGTGCCATTTACTGAGGAAGGCTTGGGTGGTGGAGCACGGGAAACAACTACAGCCAGGGCAGAGAGTACAGGTGGGTAAACAGAAACAACAGTTCTGTTTTGGACACAGTGAATTTGAGATGCTGAGAGTATCGAGATTTTTTAAATTGTTAAAAGCTGTATATTGTGGATCTCCCAGTTGTGTACTATTGAAATCAAATTAATCTCAGTTACTCTGTAGTTGCTGTGAGCCTGGAGCTCGAGGGTGAGGTCAAAGTTTGAAATATAAATCTTAGTCGTAATTTTATAGACCATATTTGAAGTTCTTCAACAAAATATGTACGAATCGCTTGTGCTGGGAAGAGAGATGAAAGGCAGTTCTAATTCTCAAGACGCTTAGTCGTAGGGGTGGACAGACAAGCGACAAGTTCATACTTTCAATGAAGTGTGATGACAGGTAAGCACTGGGTGCTTTAGGGGCACATGGGAAGAAACAGCAACCAACATAGTTTGTGTGTAGAGGAATGGGGGATGCACAAGCTTCAAGAGAGGCCTCAGAACGTTAATAACTGAGCTTAGTTCGATTTCAAAACCACACAACTGGAAGAGCTACACTGTACAGATTTTAATAATTTTTAAAATTTCAGGGGAGGGTAAACTGACATTTGGGTAATAGCGACCTACACTTCCCCTTATCTCCCGCGCCGGCCCCCAAGTTCCTGATTGCAACTCGAGCCCACCCGAGACCCAGGCCGCACCCGGAGCCCGGGATCTGTGCACTTACGTGAGGAAGCACTCCGGCCGGCTGGTGGCTTTACCGACCTCCTTCAGACACCGCTCCAGGGTCCGTCGACGCCAGACCCGAGGGGCCATGGCTGTCACCAACTCCGGGCGCAGCGCCGCATGTAAGACACAAGTCGCCCGGAAACCGCGCAGCAAAGAATCGTCTCGCGCAACTAGGCGGTCGGAGCCAAAAGTTCCGCGGCGCATAGGTTCCGGACCCACCCCAGCCGGAGCCAATGGCAACGCGAGGGCTTTCACTGGGCTTGCGCAGAGGGGCGGGGCGGGAAAGTGAGCCACAGGTCGGTCCAAGCGCCTTTGAACGTTCTCCAAACTTTCTGTTTTGTATGCTTAAGGGGCCCATAAAGAGTGACGCGTCCTGGCTTTAAGTTTCTGCATTAAAGTAAGTGGCTTCAACAACGTCGTACTGTAACAGGAACACAGCTACATTTGCCACGGCCCCTAGCCGCTTCTGTCCCCGCCCCCTGGCCAGGATGCCCCGCCCCTCGGCCGCTCTCCTAGCGGCCGCTGCAGCCCGTCGGAATTTAGCGGATTGCTCTTCCAAGATGGCGTACGTGCTGAAGGCGGCGGCTGCGGAAGCCGCAGGTGAATACCTCGCGCCGTCGAAGGTCGTCGTGGGGCAGGGCGCGTCAGACTGGAAGCCAGGGGGCGGAGGAGGCCACGGGGTGGCCAGAGCACCTAGATCTAATGAGTTCTGTCCCCGAAGTCGCGTTCCGCGGCCGCGGTCAGCACCTAGGCAGAAGGTACCTTACACGAACGCCTCGGCTCAGCCCCGGGATTGCCAGGTTGTAGGCTAGTCTCGCTGCTACCCTGGGAGCTGTGCGTAGTTGATGTTGCTACCTTTTAATGTGTGCCAGAGGCGAGGGAACTTGCCCAGCATGTCAGGTAAGGCAGAGGGCAGGGACAGAAGTAAATCAAGTAAATGGATGAGGGATGGCGTTATTTTACCTCGCACCATGAGAGAGACTGGGGAGAAACTAGAAAGGAGAGCAAGTCCTGTAAAAGAAACTTAAACTGATCTCCAAGCATGTCCAGTATCCTGTTGAAAACGCTTGAAGGTCAGTGGTTTAAAGAATACCCGAACAGTGGTTTTTTTCCACCTGTAACCGTTCCTGGAATAATCACAAATTACACATTACAGGGTTCAGAGTAATGCAATTCTGCTGCATCTTTCTGAAATGAAGGCAGAGAATCCTAAAACTAAAGAGTTGTGAGTTCCTGCCAATTAGATGGCAATCTGAAATAAAAAATCTTTAAAAAGTTAGCTTGATTGTGGTAATCATTTCATAATTTATATGTAAATCAACACGTCACATTGTACACCTTAAATATATACGATTTCTATTTGTTACCATGTCTCAAAGCTGGAAAAATATCTCTTAAAAGTTACTAAAAGTCAAAGGACAAAATATAAGAGTTCAATTCACAGCCCAACTTTCCAGGAACACATATTTTTATTAAGTATAAGTATCTATCTCATTTTAACTCCTTTATTTCATGTTCCCCTCCCAGTTTGCTTGGTCCACAGAATATTTATTACTACTAGGATCATCCCTTTATTTATTTTTTTGAGGTAAAATTCACATAACAAAATAACCCTTTAAAAATGTGTGATTTAGCAGCATTTATTACATTGTGTTGTGCAACCATCTTTATCTAGTTCAAAATATTTTCATCACCCCAAAAGGAAACCCCCATTCCCTCTATCCCCTGGCAACCACTATTCTGCTTTCTCTGGGGATTTACCTATTGTAGATATTTTATATAAATGGCATCATACAATATATGACCTGTTATATCTAGCTTCTGTCACTTAACATAATGTTTTCAATGTTCATCCATGTTGTAGTATGTTAGTACTTCTTATCCAGATAATATTCCGTTGTGTAGATGTGAATAATATTTCACTGTTTGGCTATTAGAAATACTGCTGCTGTGAACATTAGTGTGCAAGTTTTTGTTGGAATTCATATTTTCAATTATTTTGGGTACTTAGAGGTGGAATTGCTGGGTCAAATTATAATTCTATGTTTAACTTTTTGAGAAACTGCTGAATTGCTCCATGGTAGCTGCACCATTTTACATTCTCGAGAGCAATGTACAAGTGTTCCAGTTTCTCCACATCCTCATCAACACTTGCTATTTTTTATTTTCATGGTTATGGCCATCTTGGTGGGTGCGAAGAAATATCTCACTGTGGTTTTGATTTGCTTTTTTCTAATGACTGTTGTGAGATGTTAAGTATCTTACCATTTGTGATTGTTGGCCATTTTTATATCCTTATCCCTTCATTTTAAAGAAGCAGAATTAGTGAATTCTCACTGCTATCACTATTTTTTTTTGTACCCTATTCCTAGAATGTATGCTTCAGGGACCAAATAAGTCCAATAAAAGCGACATTTCCTTTCTCAAGACAGTTCACATCTCAAGAGATAGGATAAACCTGTATAGGCTCAAAGTCTTAATTTTTACAATATATAAAATATGCTGTTATCTTTCTTTTTAACATATGAAAGAGATTTTGTTTTCTATTAAAAGAAAAAGAACCATTCATTCTAGTAACCTGTTTCCTCTTCTTGCACTTAGAACCAAATGATAAGTATATTAGGGAGAGAGATAGACTACAGTGAGGCTTCCTATAACGTGAGTTTCTTGGCCTTCCTTTTAAGTGACAGAGGTTTTGAAATATCCCTAAAACCAACATGAGATATAAAACTTCATCTTCACTTTGATATCCTGTTATTTGTTTTTTGACATTTCTATATGTACCTTTGCTGTTACCGTGACACCTGTCAGGGCATCTCTACCGGTCCCATGCCTTACAGAAGTAACCCTGGCAGAAAGAATTCAGAAACACCTGAACTTAATATTTGACATACTCTTAAAATTTCATAGACAACTTCTTCATGTACATATTACCCTAGCATTCACTGACCCTATTTATATTAATTCTTTGATATAAATACATTCTGTATTGAACTTTCATTGCAAATAGTACTTGCAATAGACAGGCAAAGAAAGAAGGGAAGAGCATCTTAATCAATGATTTTGTTGTTTGTTAGCATTTTTATAATTTACTATCACCATATCCTCATGAGATAGTTTCTTGGTCTCCACAGATAACCATGCATGCCATTTATCTAGCAAGCAATCGTTGTATATCATTAACAATAAGAATGATTGAATTGATTGTGTACCTACTATTTCTGTCTGGCATTGTTTTATGTTTTTCACACCAACTGTATAATCTTTACAACAAAATAGAAAGTTAGATATATAGTGGGTAGTAACAGTATTTTTAAAAAATTGAAATAGAATAGAAAATATCAGAGCGTATTACATCTAGTAAGGATTAAGTATTCTTATGAATTTTAGTTTCAGTTTTACATTTATGTACATGTGTACCAGGTTGGAATACACTTAGATTTCATAATATGATGAGTCCATAGAATTGGGCTATATTAACCTACTGGTAATAAGAACCTTTGGGTATTTCAGTAATCAATAATATAGACTGGGGCAGAGCAGGAGACTATCTTACGCTGAATTTTGCCATCTGAACATCAGATTTATGGTCTTAAAATAGTGTCACTTTAATTTAATTTCCTTGTTATTGAAAATTTCAGTTAGAGGAATTATTTTTTGTTAGCCGAAAGTCTGTAGTTCTAAATACTGTTTGAAGTGTTTTTCTTTCAGAGCTAACTAACAACCTATTGTTTAAAATATGTGTTCTTGGGCTGGTCACAGTGGCTCATGCCTGTAATCCCAGCACTTTAGGAGACTGAAGTGGAAAGACTGCTTGAGGCCAGGGGTTCAGGACCAGCCTGGGCAACATGGAGAGGCCCCATCTCTACAAAACATTTTAAAAATTAGCAGGCATGGGGGCACACTCTTGTAGTCCCAGCTACTCGGGAGGCTGAGGTGGAGGATTGATTAAGCCCAGGAGTTCAAGCCTGCAGTGAACTATGATTGCACCACTGGACTCCAGCCGGGGTGACAGAGACCCTGTCTCTAAAAATGAAATATGTGCTCTTCATTTTGCTCTTTCTTACCTTTTTATTAAATGATGTGGTTTTACAAGATTATGTTTACACCTCATCCATGTATATAATTTTCCTGCTGGGAGGAATCTGGCTTTTCAAGTCCAGTGTTTTGGGGAATGGGGAAGCAGATAATACCTGGAGAGAAGACCTTGCAACCTTCCGTTGCTGAATGAAAGGGGATTTCATCACATTCAGAAGCAGTTCTGTCTCTAATGCTTCAAAATTATAAAAAGAAACAAAAAAATCTGGTCTCAGGAAATCCTCCTAAGTTAAATACCTCTTGATCTTTGCTTGTTTTTCTCCCAACAGTTAGATGTTTTCCATAATTGATAATCATTCAAATAAAATATACGTTAAAAAGTACTGTATGGTTATGCCTTTAATGAACTTACTACAGAATATAACATAAAAATTAAGTATAGGGAGGGAAGAAAATTGCTTGCTCCTATCATTAAATGTTTGTTGTTTCACTATCACATTCAAACTTTCCCCTGTGAAATGCAGAGAATAGCAAGTAATTCATGATATGCAGCTATCCTTTAAGTGTTACTTGTAAATACAAATTATTATGAAAATGTCATTCTTCTAAATCTAGTTGAAGTTCAGAATTAGCTCTTTAATTTCAGGTAGTTATTTAAATGGGCAGAGCAGAATGAGTAATTGTGACTTAAGTTTTTCTATTTATCTCCAGATTTAATTTCAATAATTAAAAAGGATACATATATAAATAATGAATTTTTGTGTGTATTATTTGTTTCGTTTTTAAAATTCAATTTGGAAGTGCATTAATTCTTGAAAGAAGGATAATAATGGCTGTTCAATTTTTCAGGACTTTTTTCCAGACTCCAAACTTCAGTTCCAACACTAAGAGCTTTTTTCACGTCACAACCCTTGCATCAAGTGGCAAATCCTGTGTGGAACTTGGGTAGACTCAATCATGTAGCCGTAGCAGTGCCAGATTTGGAAAAGGCTGCAACATTTTATAAGAATGTACTGGGGGCCCGGGTAAGTGAGGCGGTCCCTCTTCCCGAACATGGAGTATCTGTTATTTTTGTCAACCTGGGAAACACCAAGATCGAACTGCTTCATCCATTGGGAAGTGACAGTCCAATTGCAGGTTTTTTGCAGAAAAACAAGACTGGAGGAATGCATCATATCTGCATTGAGGTATTTTAATTATTTTAATGCTTGGTATTTTATCTCTCTCTTTTACAAAAATGCCTTGTACTTTTTAAGACAACATATGGTCACTGTCATCAGAAACTTTTCTTAAAGTTTTTTAAGGGGAATTATATTAGTCCTGCTGAAAGTTGGATCCATAGATATATTATCTTCCCTTCTAGAAAACTGTAAAAAATAATATTAATATATTTTATTGAAGTCTGGATTTAACAGCCACTATAAAGGCCACCAAAGTTAGCCAAACATAATTTAGAGCTTTGTTCTAGGAGTTATTGATCATATGTGACCTCCCATGTAATAGGAGTAGAACTGCTTTCACTATGACAAGCAATTAGGAGAAGGAAGTGAAAAGACTTTATAAAGTAAGAATTTCCATATGTATGCTAAGTATTCTTATAATTATTTTTCTCCTTAAAATTCTAGTAATTTGTTCGTTATTACGAAAGCAATACATTTTCAGTTAGTAACTGTGGTTTTTAAAATCTTCTGTATTACATCTGCTGATAATTACCCCAAAACATGAAGAAATGTTAGACAGGAACATTCTCTTTTGAGAGCATTTATCTATAGATGTTCATGTTCAGATAACTGACTTTTAGAATATCAGCAATGACAATTAAGCTTCAATTTAAATTAATTTGATAAGACAGTTCTTTTGATATTAGGAATGACATAATTGTTATGCCAAATTCCTAATCCAAAAGAGAGGTAGGTTGATTCTAGAGTGAATTCAAGAACCTATTTAGTTTGTTATTGCAAATATGTATGATAACCTACAATGTGTAGTCTACTAAGTACTTGGAATTCAGCAATTAATAAGACATGGACCATCTCCACAGTGAGGAGGAGGGGCAGATATAGGCAAGTACAGTATACTGTAATAAGTGGAATTGATATATGTGTCTTCTCAGCACAAATGAGGGAGAGATTGATGGCTTCTGGCAAGTCAAGTTGCTGGGAAGGCCTCACAGAGCATGAGTTACAATGAATATGAAGGAATTCCCCAGATGAACAAGAGAAGAAAGGTATTCCAGACAGAAGGAATATAATAGGATGTGGAAAGGCATAGAGTTGTCATAACAACTAACACTTATTGAGTCCTCCAGCAGTTGATATATAAAGTACTGAACACACATTATTTTCTTTAATGCCCATAGCTATCTTCTGAGGGCGCTGTTAATCCCATTTGACAGATAAGGAAACCAAGACTGACAGTAGTTAACTTGTGCACAATCATATTAGTATAGTAATAGGTGGCGAGGCTGGGATTGAAACCCAGATTTGTTCTGATGCTGGGGTCTGCACTCTTAGCCATGACACTAATTGCCTTGATTATATTAATTGAGTTTAACATTTGAGGTGGGAGAGCTACAAGAAATTAAGCACAGAACTAAACAAGGCCTAATATTAGCCTTTATTCCATTTTTAGGAGGTTACTTTTGGCTGCAGGTCTTTATCAGTGGAGCTGAGGGTTTGTCTAACAGCCCCCCACCCAGAATGAGGACCTTTGAATCTACTCTTCTCTCCCACACTGCACTGTCTGTTCTACATCAAGAGAGCCCATGCCTTCAAAGGAAGCCAGCTATGGAGTTAGAAGTTCAGTTCAGTAAAGAATAGTGGAAGTTCAGTAATATAATGGCAAATTCAAAAGTAGAGATTAAAAGGGAGAAATGAAAATGTATGTGAGTATAAAATGAAGATAGGTAATAAGAGAAATTATGAAAAGAGGTAAGTTAGTTGCTATTTTAGTATTTGGTATGATACCCCCAATCATCATTTCCTGCCCTCACAAAAAATTAAATGGCTTAATAGATAGATTTTGTTATTCTTTTCTCACTCTAAAAGTGAACTGTCCCAGGCTAATGTGGCAGCTCTGCCGCCCATAACATATGACTTAAAGGGTTGCTCCAGGCATCACCATTTACTAGCCAGAGGGAAGGGAAGGTGGAGACAGAATACAGGGCAAGTGCCTTTAAGGAGATGATCTAGACCAGGGGTGGAGCACCTGCAGCCTTCAGGCCACATGTGGCCTTCTAGGTCCTTAAATGCAGCCTTTTGACTAAATCCAGATTTTACGGAACAAATTTTTTAATTTTTAGTAATATATTTTGTTCATCTTTTATATCTTTATTTTTAAAATGAATGTATTTAAAATATCAAAAAATAAAGTAAGTTTCAATGAAATAATTCTCCCAGATTGACTGACAATTAGAACATTAGTAAGCCATAAGGGCTAAATTGATGGCTGCTACGCTCATGATTTAGTTCTAACTTCCCCTGCCTGGCGGTGCCACTACTGCATAAGGCTGGTTGGCAAGAGTTTATAGGGGTCCAGCATGCCAGTCAGTTACCAGCTTTGGATGAATCAGCTGATACTACTGACTCGGTACAGGTTTTATCCTTAATTTGGGTAATAACAGATTTTCTTTGCTACAAAGAATTACTCACTTTGGTCACTCTTGCGAACAGAATATGGGGAATGGGTATCTTCAACAACTTTCAAGATAAATGTCGTGAAGTTGGACTAAATTTGGTAAATTTAGTGAGTTCATGTACAGACAGTGCACCTTCCATGACAGGAAAACATGAAGAGTTTATTGCCCAGATAAAGAAAGTATTAACAGATCCAGATGTTCTCATTTCTTTTCATTGTATTTTGCATCAGCAAAATCTCTGTGCTAAAGCTACCATTTTAAGTGACACTTTGCAACAAGTTACAAGTAGTGTTAACTATATTCATGCAAATGCAACACAACATCATCAGTTTCGTAACATGCTAAAGTTCAACAATGAGGTATTAATTGTGAATTTGCTGTATCATTCTAAAGTGTGTTGGCTATCACAGGGACAGATGTTAGCCAAAATTTTATCTCTGTGAGAACAGATAGGTAAATTTTATGAAGAACAGACTCAGCAATGTGAGTTATTGGAAGAAGATTTTTATAGGAATGCGGTATTTCTGTGTGATATCATGTCAAATCAAAACGACTTGAATATTTTTTTGCAAGGTAAAACTAAGTCTGTATATGATATGAGGCAAAAAAATCCAAGCATCTTTTTTCAAACTAGTTCTTCAAAAGGAAATTTCAGATGAACATTTTCCCTAGTTAGCAAAGGTCATTGATGAGCAGGATGATATATGGGAATCATTTGAAGAATACACAGCTGTTACAGATGTACTAATTCGAGAATACAATGAAAGTTTCACTGACTTTGAGAATCATGATATCACACTCAAATTAGCATTTCAGCCTCACCTAATTGATATCACCAAGGCACCTAAAGAACTACAGATGGAATTGATTGAGATCTAAGTGGATGACATTTTAAAGTCATTGTTTGATGCTAAGAAAAATCCAACTGAAATGTGGAAAAATGCTTTAGAATATCCACATCTTCAGCAACATATCCAAAAAATGCTTGCTTTTCAACCACTTATTGCTTTGAATCTACATTCTCCTACCTAACCCAAATCAAGACACCCTTAAGGTCACAAATGACTGATACCCGTCTAGAGCAGTGGTCCCCAACCATTTTGGCACCAGGGACCAGTTTCATGGAAGACAATTTTTCCGCGGACCAGGGCAGGGGGTATGGTTTCAGGATGTTTCAAGCACATTACATTTATTATGCAGTCAGACCTCTCTGCTGATGATAATCTATTTGCAGCCACTCCCCAGTACTAGCATTACCGCCTCAGCTCCACCTCAGATCATCAGGCATTAGATTCTCATAAGGAGCACACAACCTAGATCCCTGGCATGTGCAGTTTACGGCAGAGTTTGGGCTCCTATGAGAATCTAATGCTGCAGCTGATCTGATGGGAGGCGGAGCTTATTCAGTGATGCGAGTGATGGGAGTGGCTGTAAATATAGATGAAGCTTTGCTTGCTTGCCCACCACTCACCTCCTGCTGTGTGGCCCCGTTCCTAACAAGCCACCAGACCAGTAACAGTCTGTGGCCTGGGGGTTGGGGACCACAGCTCTAGAGGATCAACTGAAACTGTGGACCTCCATGCTGCAACCAAATATTCAAATGCTTTCCAACAAAAAGGAGACACAACAAAGTCATTAAAAGGTTAGTTAACTTTAAAATTAACAAATAGCTTTTATTATTTGAAATTATTAAGTACATAGTAGTTAGATTTTTACAAAGTAATGTACATTTTTAAGTATTAAATATATCTAATTGAAGTTTTTTGAACGTGGCCTTATTCGATTATATTATAGCAAAATTAATGCAGCCTTCCAACATGAAAAGGTTCCCCACACCTGATCTAGATGTTATGTTTACCCCTTCTGTTCTTATCCCATTGGCCTTAGCTTAGTCACATGGCACACTTCTCTGCAAGGGAGGCTGGGGAATATAGTCTGTAGCTAGGCGATTATGTGCCTTGCCAAAACTTGGGACTTTCTGTAATTAAGAGGAAGAGAAGGGGAAAGGTACTTGAGGCCATCAGTGGATGCCATACTTGGTGATTTTTGAAAGGTGGTGTTGCTAGGTGAGCATGGTATTCCTTCTGAATGTAGATACGCTGCAAGATGGAAACATTTGAGAACTACTTTCTTCCCCTGATGTGGCTGTCTGTGAGATGATGATGTCACAAGATGGAAGGGGCCTGGTTCCCTGACTCAGCAGATGGAGCAAAATTCCTTGCCTATCCTTGAATAGGAAATACATTTTTGTTGAACAAAACTGCTGAGATTTCAGGTTTAATTATTTTACCACAGTATAACCTAGTCTATTCTGGCTAATACAATTTGGGTCTGAAATGGCCTTCCAGAAGTACAGAAAGTGATAGAGCTTGTCAGAAAACATTTCATTGGTCATTGTTCCACTTACTGTTGCCACATAATACATTGTCCCAAACTCCATGGTGTTAAACAACCAGTGTTTCATTTTGCTCAAGATTTTGTGGATCAGGAATTTGGAGAGGGCTCTGCTGGCAGTTTGCTTGGAATTTCCCGTGTGGTTACAGTGAGATGTTGGCTGCGGCTGCAGTCATCTGAAGGCTTGACTGGGCTGGATGTCTCAGATGCCTCACTCACATGGCTGGCAGCTGATGCTGGCTTGCAGAGGGAGCTCAGGTGGGGCTTCTATAGGAGCACCTCCTGAGACCTCATCAGATTACAAGCTAAGGGGTAGTTCTAAGGATAGTTGGGCTTTTTACTTGGCATTTGGCTTCCCCCGGAGTAAGTGTCCCAAGAGAACCAGGCAGGACTGCATGGTGTTTTCTGAGCTATCCTCAGAAGCAGCGCTTCTGCTGTGGTCTGTTGGTCATAAACAAGCCTTCAAGGCAGGCCAGATGTGAGAAGAGAGGACTTAGATCCTGCTTCTTGATGGGAGGAGTAGCAGGGAATCTGTGGACACATTTTAAAAGTGCTATAGCCATCGATACATTAATGTGTTCTAACCAAAAGGAAAATGTGTGAAACTTGTCTAGAATGACTTGATTTTCAGATTGCCAGAAGTGGGGACCAGCAGCATTCTCACATGCAAACAGAAGACAACCTATCTAGCCTTTGTAAATATAAGGAGACTCCAGTGATTGGTATTTGGTAAGGTAGAAAGCTGATAAACATTACATGCACAAAAACCAGCTAACTCAGGTTTTTCTGTTTTGGGGGTAGGCAACATTTAGAAATGTATCTTCTGAAAATGTTCACAATTCTTCTTTAGCTTTATAGTTCACTGACAATTTTTTTAAGGCCATCCCTTCTTTTAAAATGGCAAATCCACCGTCAGAGAATTGACTTTCTTCTCTATAATTATCACAAGGGTACTTTCAGTTCTTTTCTCCGGGATCTCATATAAAACCTTTGATTTAGCAATGTCTGGGCATGCTCCATAGCTTTTCATTGACTCAATACAGATTTTTGACAAAACGTTCTTTTTCTCAAACATGAATTACTATCTTGCTAGTTAACAGTTTCCTGACAAGGTTGAGTTTTGGTTTCCATTTTCTCTTCTGAGGTTTGCTCAGATTTCTTACGTTATGTCTTTGCCTTTCACCAGAGGAAGTTTAAAAGCTATTGTATAATCTCTTGTCTTGCTCGTATGTGGACTGAATCGCCTGCTGTTTTCCTGCACACTTTTGCTTGTGCTACCAGTGCCTGCTTCCTGAGATAGCAGAACTGGATGGCTTTCCCTGCCTTCTGCATGCCACTTCATGAGGAGACGGGTTCTGGTATTGATTAGAGTTGGCCATGCTTTCACTAGATAACTTACCCAGACAGCAAAGTATGTCACAATGAAAACTTTAAGGGCCACTGGAAATTTTTGCTTATTCAAGAAATTCGTATTGGGGTTGTAAAAATATTTAATTACTTCCATGATGGTTGGTAAACAGCTGCTGCTCTGTATCTCCTAAGTAACACCCGCCTTCCAGAAGGACCCTTCCTTCAGATCCCTCAGATAACCTCTCTCCCCACCACAATTCTATTTGATTGGTATCATTGTCTGCACTTCCCTGGTTGTTAAGTATTTTTGGTATCACTGTACAAAGTTCTGGGGATATGTAGCTGAACAAAGTAGAAAGTCCCTGTCCTCTTGGAGTTTGCTTGTTGCTTAATTTGTTTACATATGCTCTGCATTTTCCAAAAGAATTAGAAGTGACTGATTAAAGTACAGCCTATGAGATACAAAAGGTTAAACGTAAGTAATAGTATAAGTTGGAACAAAGAAGAAATATAAGGCAAGATTAGCACACCCACTGGTTCTGCCAAATGTAGTCCTGTGCAGTATAATGACATGTCCGTCAACAATAGGCTGCATGTATATTGGTGTTCCCATAAGATTATAACACCATATTTTTACTGTACCTTTTGTATGTTGAGGTGTGTTTAGATACACATTATGTTACAGTTGCCTGCAGTATTCAGTACGGTAACATGCTGTATATGTTTGTAGCCTAGGAGCCAATAGGCTATACCATACAGCCTAGGCGTGCAGTAGCCTGTACCATCTAGGTACATTTTATGATGTTTTCACAAGGACAAAATTAATGACACATTTCTCAGAACATATCCCATCATTATGCAAACACATGGCTGTATTGAATTCTGCTTACCAAAACAAAGAGGCAAATAAACAGTATTAAGAGTAACCGTGGGCGCGGTGGCTCACGCCTGTAATCCTAGCACTCTGGGAGGCCAAGGCGGGTGGATCGTTTGAGCTTAGGAGTTCGAGACCAGCCTGAGCAAGAGCCAGACCCCGTCTCTACTAAAAATAGAGAAAGAAATTAGCTGGACAACTAAAAATACATAGAAAAAAGTAGCTGGGCATGGTGGTGCATGCCTGTAGTCCCAGCTACTCGGGAGGCTGAGGCAGGAAGATCGCTTGAGCCCAGGGGTTTGAGGTTGCTGTGAGCTAGGCTGATGCCATGGCACTCCAGCCTGGGCAACAGAGTAACACTCTGTCTCAAAAAAAAAAAAAAGTAACTGTGGCCCTTCCCCCTTCCCTTCCCTTCCCTTCCTGAAGACTTTAAGTAGGGCAGAGCAAAATAGTTGCCCATGTTGGTGGGGAGAACCAGAGTAACCCAAAGCAGGGTGTTGGGGCCCAAGTGGGACAAGGAGGACATCCATGAGCGAGAGCTGCCTGCTATGGGAAAGCCAGGCACTGAGAAGGGTCCCCATGCATGGGGAGGTCCAGTGCAGGGTGTCACAGTTTGAGCAGGGTGGGTAGGGGTTTGTACCCAGAGAGGCAGCCTGATTTGGGGTGTCAGAGGAGGACATCAGCATGGGAGGCCCCCCTACCTGGGACTGAATGCTTATGTCCCCCAAAATTCATACACTGAAATCCTAACCCTCATGTGATAGTATTAGGAGGTGGGGCCTTTGGGAGGTGATTGTCAAGAGGACAGAGCCCTGATGAATGGGATTAGTGCCATTATAAAATAAATGTCCGAGAGATCCCTTGCTCCTTCCATTGTCTATGAACCCAGAATCCCTCACCAGAGATCGAATCTGCCTGTGCCTTGATCTTGGATATCCCAGCCTGCAGAACCATGGCAAATTTCTGTTGTTTATGGTATTTTGTTATAGCAGCCCAAATGGACTAAGGCACAGCTCAGTGCAGGGGGTACAAGCACCTGGGCAGGGCAAGGGAGTATCAACACTCTGTGTGTGTGTGTGTGTGTGTGTGTGTGTGTGTGTGTGTGTGTGTGTGTGTGTAGAGGGTGCCCAGGATGGAGAGTCAGAGCTGGTCATGTGAGAATTACATTATTGCAGGGGAAGATGGTGACTAATGTGGGGAGTTAAAGCCCAGTGGGATAAGGTGGGTGTCTTCACATGGGGTATCCTGGTGTGGGGAGCCGGAGCCTGAGCAGGGTGAGGCAGATGTCCACATGGGGTCAGGGCAGGTATTAGGGGTCAAAGGCAAACAGGGTGAGGAGGATGTATGCCCACTGGGATACTTCTCTGCGGGATGTTGGGGCCCAAGCAAGGTGAGGAGGGCTGCGGTACAAGGAGGTGGCCCAACCCAAGGCAGGTAAGGAGGCCTCTATGCAGGGAGTGGTGTGGCCTGGCATAGTGCTCAGATGGGGTGAGCGTGAGCTGCCTTCACACAGGTGGAGAAAGCAGCATAGTGTGCTGGAACACACAGGGTGAAGAGTGCAGCACTGAGGGAGGGGTTGCAGAGTGATGGGGCTGGTTATGTAGAGCTTTGATCAGATGAGGAAGTGTAGTAACAATAATGAGAGCCAGGCTTTCCAGTGGCAGACCAGGGCATTACAAGTACAGAAAGGATATAGGATACATCAGAGACATTGCAGGTTCTGTTCCAGAATAAAGTGAATATTGCAATAAAGCAAGTCACACAATTTGTTTTGTTTCTGTGCATGTAAAATTATGTTTACACTATTTTGTCTCTTAAGTGTGCAGTAGTATTATGTCTAAAAAAAAGTACCCTATCTTAATTTAAAAATACTTTCTAAAAAATGCTGACAATCATCTGAGCCTTCAGTGCATCATAATCTTTTTGCTGGTGGAGGGTCTTGCCTTGATGTTGACGGCTGATGACTGATCAGGGTGGTGGTTGCTGTAGGTTGGAGTGCTTGTGGCAATTTCTTGAAATGAGACAACAGTGAAGTTTGCCTCATCGATCGATTCGATTCTTCCTTTCATGAAAGATTTCTCTGTAGCACGTGATGCTGTTTGATAACATTTTATTCACATTAGAACTTCTTTCAAAACTGGAGTTAATCCTTTCGAACTCTGCTGCTGCTTTATTAATTAAGTTTATGTAATATGCTAAATTTTTTATTGTCATTTCAACAGTGTTCACAGTTTCTTCACCAGGAGTAGATTCCAACTCAAGAAACCACTTTCTTTGCTCATCCATAAGAAGCAGTTCCTCATCCATTTAAGTTTTATCATGAGATTGCAGCAATTCAGTTACATCTTCACTTCCAATTCTAGTTCTCTTGCTACTTCCACCACATTGGCAGTTACTTCCTCTGCTTAAGTCTTGAACCCCTCAAAGTCATACATGAAGGTTGGAATCAACTTCTTCCAAACCACTGTTAATGTTGCTGTTTTACCTCTTCCCACGAATCACACATGAATGTTCTTAATGGCATCTAGAATCATGAATCCTTTTGAGAAAATGTTTAATTTACTTTGCCAAATCCATCAGAGGAATCACTATCTATGGCAGCTATAGCCTTACAAAATGTTTTTCTTAAATAATAATAAGACTTGAAAGTCAAAAATACTCTTCGATCCATGGGCTACAGAATGGATGTGTTAGCAGGCATGAAAACAACATCAATCTCCTTGAACATCTCCATCAGAGCTCTTGAGTGACCAGGTACATTGTCAAGGAGCATTAATATTTTGAAAGGAATTTTTCAGCAGTAGGTCTCAACAGTGGGCTTTAAATACTCAGTAAACCATGCTAGAAACGGATGTGCTGTCATCCAGGCTTTATTGTTCCATTTATAGAGTACAGGCGGAGTAGATTTTGTCATAATTCTCAAGGACCCTAGGATTTTTGGAATGGTTAATGAGCATTGGCTTCAGCTTAAAGTCACCTTGCCCTAATGAGAGTCAGTCTGTCCATAGAAGCTTTGAAGCCAGGCATTGACTTCTTTTTAGCTATGAAAGTCCTCGGTCATATCTTCTTCCCATAGAAGGCTGTTTTATCCACATGAAAAATCCGTTGCTTAGTGTAGCCGCCTTCATCAGTTATCCTAGCTAGATCTTTTGGATAACTTGCTACAGCTTCTACATCATCTCTTGCTACTTCACCTTGCACTTTTATGTTATAGAGATGGCTTCTCTCCTTAAACTACATGAACCAATCTCTGCTCGCTTCAAACTTTTCTTCTGTCTTCCTCGCCTCTCTCAGCCTTCATATAATTAAGAAAAGTTTTGGACTTGTGGCTTAGGCTTTGGTTTAAGGGAATGTCGTGGTTGGTTTGATCTTCTGTTCTCGCCTCTAGAACTTCTCCATGTCAGCAATAAAGCTGTTCTACTTTCTTATCACTTGCGTGTTCAGTGGAGTAGTACTTTTAACATCCTTCAAGAACTTATCCTTTGCATTCACCACTTGGCTCTGTTTAATGCAAAAGACCTAGCTTTTAGCCTGTCTTGGCTTTTGATATGCCTGTTTACTAAGCTTAATCATTTATGGCTTTTGATTTATAGTGAGAGGTGTGTGACTCTTCCTTTCACTTATGCACTTCAAGGCCATCGAAGGGTTATTTGGCCTAATTTCAACATTGTTGAGTCTCAGGGAATGAGGAGGCCTGAAGAGATGGAGAGAGATGGGAACAGCCAATCCATGGAGCAGTCAGAACACACACACTAATCAATTAAGTTTTTGCCTTACATGGGCACAATTTGTGGCGCCCCAAAACAGTTTACGATAGTAGCATCAAAGATCACTGATCACAGATCCCCATAACAGATATAATGATAAGGAAAAGTTTGAAATATTACAAGAATTATCAAAATGTAAGACAGGGACATGAAATGAGCACATGCTATTGGAAACATGGCATCAATAGACTTGCCAAATGCGGGGTTGCAGCCAACCTTCAATTTGTGAAAAACAGTATCTGTGATGCACAATGAAGTGAAGTGCAATAAAACGAGCTGTGCTTGTATTAGATTTGATTGAGAGGTAATCCTTGCTATTGCAGGCTGAGGGGGATAAGCACATTAGAAAACTATTTTAAAAGCATGATTTACAATAAACTCTAGGGAATTGGTTTTTGTTTTTATATTTTACTGTCAACTGTTGAAAATTCAGTGGAGACCAGCATTTGAGAAATGTTCCACATACCCCTTATCAGACTATATAGCAAATATGGAACCTTAGGTAACATGTACGCTTCTGAAATGATTCCCAAGAAGACACAGGAACCCTCTGAAGTACATGCAAAGTGAGAACAGTGTTAGGTTTGCATAATTCACTTAATTTGTGGCTTTGGGGGGAGAAATAATTGAAATATAAATATTTAATCCAGATGTTTCATTTTTACTTTCATTTACAACAATTTAAGGATTGAATTCATTTATTATTGATATCAACACCATTACAATTTTATATAACGTAAAAGCCTATGTTTGTTACATCAGCCAAAATGCCAGGCACTATTAAAAGAAGTACAATATTACATCTTCGTAAAACCTGGTCACTGAGAATTACACACCTTAAGGTTAAAAGATGTTATTTAGCCCAACTCTTTGCCTTCAAACAAACAAGACTGCATTGCCATTTTAGATAGGGCAGCTGAGGACCAAAGAGAACATAAGATTTACCTGAAGATTCTGATTCTGACAATCAAAACATTTATTTGGATCACTGTCACTCTTAATTTACAAATGACAGGGAGAAATAAACATAAACTCTCAGACACAGATACACATCAAAAAATAAAAAGCAAGTAAGAAGTTGAAGTGAAAAGTGAACAGCCTAGATTTTCACTAATGGTATTCAAGGTCTTACAGAGCTATATCATGCACTACTATAATTGTTTGAAAGACTATAAAAGCAGTTTTGAAAGACCATAAAAATACATTCTTTTTAGATTGATTATTATCAACTGTGTTATTTCTGTTACTTAAGAGGACAGGCTTAATTTCCCAAATCAAATTGCTTTGCATTTCTTACAGCTAGTGCATCTACTTTCAATTCAGAAAATTAAGACATTTTTATTTCATTCTTTTTATTACTACCAAACAAAACATTAGGAGTACTCCTTAAAAATAGTAAATTTTATAGCAACACTAACAGAAGGATGAATATGGTACAAGATCATTAAAGTCAAAGTTAAGTAATAGAAATAGTGACAAATAGAAATAGATGCTAGTGCAATGTAAATTAGGCATTTTTCAAAATCTAATTTATTAAATCTTGCAAGTGTTTCTTGGCTTAGAAGTATTTCTTGGATTAAGGGATATGAAATATTGGAATGCGACATCAGAATTGTAGATATTTGTACTGGGATAGAATGTTCCATAAATGAAAATATTCATGATCATATGTAGAATAGGGAGTTATCAAAAGGGTAATATGAAAAAGGTCATATTATGGAAATGTTAAAACATATGAGAAATAGGAAAAAATCATTTCATGAACTCCCATACTTCCATCACCCAGGTTCGACAGTTTTTAAGATCTTGCCACCATTGCTTCATATATCTTTTTTCTTTTTTTTCCCTTTGTTAAACTGTTTTAAAGTAATTCACAACATGTCATTTTACCCTTATTCAGTTTGTGTCTCTATGAAATAAATAACCACAATTATATTATCATATCAACCAAAATTAAAGGTAAATTTTTTGGTACCATCTATGCACAGTTCATAAATCAAATTTCCCAGATTGATTTACAGATATCTTTTTATAGTTGATTTGTTCTAATCAGGACCCAAACAAGGTCCACTCATTGCAAATCGTGGTTAATCTCTTGAGACTCTTTTTAAAAATTATTAACATTAGTAGCGTACAGTACATTTATCACAATTAATGAACCATTATTGATTCACTGTTATTAGCTAAAGTCTATACTTTATTCAGATTTCCTTCGTTTTTACCCAGTGTCCTTTTTCTGTTCCAAGATCCCATCCAGGATTTCACATTACGTGTAGTCATCATAGCTCCTTAGGCTCCTCTTGCTTGTGACAGTTTCTCAGACTTTCCTTGTTTTTGATGACCTTGACACTTTTGAGGATTACTGATCAGTTATTTTGTAAATGGAAAATAGAAATTTATCTGATATTTTTCTCATCATTAGACTAGGGCTATTGATTTTGGGGAGGAAGACCACAAAGGTAAAGTACCATTCTCATCATATCAAAGATACATACTTTCAACATGACTTATTGCTGTTGATATTAACCTTGATCCCCTAGCTGAGGAGGTGTTGCCAGGTTTCTCCACTGTAAAGTTACTCTTTTTTTTTTCCCTCCTTCTCCATACTATACTCTTTAGAAGAAAGTCATTATGTGAGGCCCACACTTAGGGAATAGCAAGTTACGTTAGTATGGACTTGTGGATATTTATTTTATACCTTGGCTTATAAGCTAATGCTACTTTATTTTGTTCCTCAAATTGTTCTAGCTTTGGCCATTAGGAGCTCTTTCAGTTGTTAATATGTCCCTTTGACATTCCCCCATAACTTTTTGTTTTTGAGCACTTCCTTACTTTCTGGCTCTGCAAGATGCTCCAGACTCATCTGCTATATTTCTTGCCCTAGCCATGGAATTAGTCATTTCTCCAAGGATCCTGATTCTAGTTATTAGAGAATAGTATTAGAAACCAAGATCTGGGCTCTAGGTGTGCTGATTGCTACTGGGATGTCATTGGTTCTAGGCCCACTGAGCTCACACAGCATGGAGATGTATGTGTGTGTATACTAACTGTGTATACATGTATCTACAAATATTTCTGTATGTAACCATGTAGAGTTAATGAGATGTCATGCTCATAAATGCATGAGTTTATACCGATGTCTCCCACTCTAATTCATTACCACATGGACCACTCTAGCCTTCTCCCTTACTTGTCCATGTACCTCCTCAATTCAACAGTGAGAAACTTCGCTCCCACCACCCATTTACTTAATTTTTCAATTTCAGTATGCCAGTGTAGTGGTTGTATTAGTTTCATAGGGCTGCTCTAATAAATTACCACAAACTTTGTGGCTTAAAGCAACAGAAACAAACCTTCTCACAGTTCTAGAGGCTAGAAGTTCAAAATCAAGAGGTAAAAAATATGGGAGAAGAAGAAAACAGAACAGAGCATAAGAGAGCTATAAGACATGATCAAAAGTTCTAGCAGAGTATAGTTGGAGTCCCAGAAAGGGAAGAGAGACAAAATAGAGCAGAGTCAATAATTAAAAAAATAGTTGACAAGGACACTACCAATCTGGTGTAAGACATCAATATATAGATTTAAGATGCTCAGCAACCCCAAGTAGAGCAGAGAGAAATAAAACCACACCTCAGCACACCATAGACAAGCTGAAAACCAAAGACGAAGAGAAAGTCTTAAAGGCAATCAGAGAGAAAAAAGCCATGGTAATTACAGAATGACAATGTCATGACTTCTTTTTAGGTGTGCTGACCAAAAAAAAAACACCCTGCCAATTTAGAATTCTAATTCCAGGCAAGAGGGTATAACAACAGAGACCAATTTATCTTCCTGCCTGAAGCAAACCATCTAGACAAAATTTTGAAACAGTAGTTTTCTGGCATTGTGCATCAGGCAGCCCTGGACATTGTTCCTGAGAGAGGGGAAATAAACTAAGATTAGCCCTACAATTCCCCAGTTTACTGCTGAAGAGTTACCGGGCTGAAGTGAAGGCAGGGGAATCCGCATCCACGTGGAGCTCAGCAGTCTCCCTGAGCTGAGGAGATAGGAGTGGGGAGTCTGAGGAGGCCATGGTGAGAGTTCACTGGAGCCCTGGAAGGGGAGAGCTGTGCAGAGTGTGCTCCAGAGGCCTGCAGTACCTCTCGTGTCTGCATCTGGGTATTGAGTAGTGCATGCATGGTAGGAAGCTACCTGAGGCTGGGAGCACAACCTCTTGAAAGGATTAGAGGGAACAATCCTCACACAGAATTGGGAATAGTTCTTACCAGACATAGTGGGGAAACCTTGCAATTCATGGGACATTGCATAGAGTACTTAGGAGGGCTTTGCCTTAGTAGTGAGGAAAATTAGTGTTCCAGTACCACCTAACAAAGCAGGACAAAGCTCAAGAATATTGATAGGGAAAAAATAAGATAAAATTGACAATGTCTGACATTAGCTAGGACTAGTTTACCTTGCTAAAGATGATTCGGTGGGCAGGGCCACTCAAGCTTGTGGTGCATTTTCTCTTCTGAAAAAGATGAGAATAGAACGACTACAGTACAAGATAGCACGAAATGAACCATGGTCATAAACTGGGCATGACTCTGATATATCCATGAGGTTTAAAAAGAAATATTATCAGGAATACAAGTAGAATATATACCATATGAAGAAATCATAGTTTATTTATGATAACATTTAGTATCCTCATCAGTTGTTTGACGAGTTTTAGAATCTAATATATAACCCTTGGCTCTTGAAATAAGATTGTATAAATATTAAGATTAGTTAGATCTGTACTGTGGGTACATGGGTGTTACACTATTCTCTGTGCTTTATGTTTGGAATGCTAGTAGATCATTAAAGTCTAGGGTGATATGACTGCCTAGGAATATGGGCACTCTTACCTCTGTCCGTTCACAAGGCTCCCAGTATAAGAGGCTGACCTTCCAAGATAGAGGAGGATCATTCCTCCATCAAGTATGTAGAGACACATTCGCTCCTTTCCCAGACTGCCCATAAGTATGAAGAAATTAGAGAGTTGCAAAATTATAAAGGTTTGAATTTTTTTGAATGGAGAATAACATTTTTGATGGCAGTTTAATAGTGATTTTCATGTATATGAAGTTTTAATCTCGATGGTAATAATCAGGAGGTTTGGCAAGGGGAGGTTTGGGGATAAAGGAAACACTTATATTTGCTAAGTACCTACTATGTGCCATAAACTGTACTAAGAGCTTCTATCTGTTATCTCATTTTAATCTGTAGTCAATTTATATAATAGGCCTTATTTCCCTGTTATAGATGAGGAACCCAGGGGTCTTAGGAAAAAACAATTTGCTCAATACCACCAACAGTACTGCCAGAAGAAACTAACAAAGTGTAACACATGATTTATGAAACATTTACTAATGGTGAAAACTCTTAAGCTTTATGGTTGGTCACCTAGAAAAATTTAGCAACTCCTTTAACTTTTCTGGAAATTTTAGACTTTTTTTTGTGATGGTTTAAGAACGGTCTTGCCTAAAGGCACAGGTGCATGGTCCTGCATGAGTTCTCAAAGTTTTTTCTAAGTCTTAAGGCACTATAATATGGCATTTTTATGATCTCGGATTTGTTCTTATTTATTTCCTTTTCTTAAGGTGGATAATATAAATGCAGCTGCGATGGATTTGAAAAAAAAGAACATCCGTAGCCTAAGTGAAGAGGCCAAAATAGGAGCACATGGAAAACCAGTGATTTTTCTCCATCCTAAAGACTGTGGGGGAGTCCTTGTGGAACTGGAACAAGCTTGATTTATATTTGCAAGAAACTAAGTTAATTGACCTGAAAAAGCCTATCAAACACTATCAAAATGTACTATAGCCTGAGTCCTTCACTGCTTTCCTCACTTAAAAGTGATTTGGAGAAAACCTTGATTATGAAATACTTAGGGAACATGATTAAAATCATATTCATAGAAATAAATTATCCCTATTCTAAAACGGGATGATTGAATACAGTATGTTAGCTGTGTAAAAGGGGGCGTGTGTGTGTTCGTATGTGTGTGCGTGTGGTGGGACGGATACACAAAGGAGTTATGAAAGTACACTTGACACTTGCATGCCTACATATTTAGGACAAAGATATTTTTAAAGATATTTTGGAACAAGCTTTTTAGAGTAAACTGTTTAAGGTCAGGGAGTTTGATCTCAAATTTTTCTCTTTAGGAATAACTCATGGTCACAAGTTCTTAGGGGTGAGGTGTTTTGGATACTAGTGTTAGATGTATAAATAGGAAGTTTTGTGGAAATCTCTGTGCATGATCTGTTGGGTGCATAGATAGCCGAATTTTTTTAATCAGTAGTAATTTGTAGAGTTATGTATCACTTAGACACTAGAACACCACACACAACAAGTCCTAGGGAAATATACAAAATGAATAAAAACCCACTGTCAAGAAACTTATGGTTCGGCTGGGAAACGTACTACATGAAACAAATGTAAATACTTAGAAAATGATATACAAATAAGTTAAAAAGGAAAGGAAAGAGAATATAGGTCTCAGAGGATGAGCTTAGAGACATATCAGATTTTTGGTCAGACTCTCAAATACATTAGAAACAAGTATCCGATGAATTTCAAGGATCACAGTTGTATAGATGCATGGAATGCATAATGTATGGGAAAGTGGTTAACTTAAGTTCATGGATGATTGAACATTGAGTAAATGAGTAGATGTGTAGACACTGAGTTTATTATTATGGAAGGCAAGTATAATATCGAATTTTACTTGTCATTTAAAAGTTGAAAGCAAAAATTACAACATTGATGTGTTTCTCAATGTATCTAGAGGTAATATTAAGGACAGCTGTATCATGGGGGGATCAGTAAAAGGGACTTAAATGGTGGTTTAAATATCCACATGCCACTTGAAGTAGTAAGTGTTGATACTGGTAGACTATGATAGACTGCATATGTGTATTGCAATACCTAGGATAACCACTGAAAAATTTCTATGAAGAGATACACTCAAAAACATAGATAAATCAAAATGGAATACTAAAGAATGCCCAAATAACCCACTCGAAGACAGGTAAGAGAAAATGGGAAGAACAAACCAGAAAACAATAAAATGACAGATCTACATCCTAACGTAATCAATAATTACGTTCAATTTAAATAGTATGAACACATCAAATAAAGATTGGGAGAATGGATTAAAAAACATGACCCAACCAAATGCTATCTACAAGAAACTCCCTTAAAATATAATGGTATTGGTAGGTTAACAGTAAAAGGATAGAAAAAGATATACTTTGCAAACACTAATTCAAGGAAAGCTGGAGTGGCTGTATTAATATCAGACACAGACTTCAACACAAGAAAATTGCCAGGGACAAAGAAGTGTATGACATAATGAACATAATAATGAAAGGGTCAGATCACAAGAAGACAATAGATGTATCTGCTCCAAACAATACAGTTGTCGTTTTATAGAACTAAAATTAAAAAAAAAAAAAGACAAATTCACAGTTATAGTTGAGGACTTCAACACTTCTCTTTTAGTAATGGATAAACCCACTAGACAAAAAGTCAACAACTATATAAAAACCGAACAGTACTATCAGCCAATACAAAATGCACATTCTCTTTGAACATATATGGGACATTCACCAAAAAAGACCATATGTTGGGTTATAAAACAAACCTTAACACAATGAAATAAGTGAAGCCATATAAAATACGCTCTGTGTTCATAGCTGAATCAAACTAGAAATCAGTAACAGAATAGGAAAATTATCTAAAACTTGTAAATTATCAAAGAGGATGTCTTAAGGGAAGTAAAGTACATATTGAGCTGAGTGAAAACGGAATACAACAATCATTTCTTATAAAATTCATAAATTAATCCATAAATTGATAATTTACTAAAATTTTGCTTTCACGAGAATGAAATTTCTTAGCAATAGATGCAAAATAGTACATGTAGTAGGTAGTGGTGTTAGCCTCCTAGCAACCATCCACTGTTTCTTCTCTAATAGAATTCTGACTTCGTTAGGTCTCCAAACTCATCCTCTCCCACATAGATAAACCTCAGGAAAAGCTCCATTAGACTTAAATTCCATCACTCTTGCCAATAATGGGTTCAAGGTTATGTAATTCATATCTGGAAAAAGACCATAAAGAAATGTTTCATAGAGCCTTCTGGAAATGTTCTTTCTTTGCTCCTAGGTGTATGAGAAGTCAGCCTCACCCACCAGTGCTGAACAAGGAAAGAGGTCTCATTGCTACTAGCAACTATCCAATGACTGTGAAAAAACAAACAAACCCACCCTTATGATAATGATGATCCTGGTTGACAGAATAGATAGAAAACACTGTTTCCAATGACATTGTTTAAAAATACATTTATTATTGAATAACTGGTTGCTTTTCTTATGTTGGTGGACTTTTTAAAACTAAGAAACTATTTTCACTAATAAAATTTCTAAAAAATAAAAATAGCAATTACCAGTACACTTACATATTTTTGTGGTTTTTTTGTTTTTCTTGTTTTTGAGACAGGGTCTCACTCTGTCATCTGGGCTAGAGTGCAGTGGCGTCATCATAGCTCACTGCAACCTCAAACTCCTGGGCTCAAGCAGTCCTGCCTCAGCCTTCCGAGTAGTCTGGCGCCACCACACTCAGCTGATTTTTCTATTTTTTGTAGAGACAGGGGTCTGACTCTTGCTCAGGCTGGTCTCGAACTCCTGGCCTCAACTGATCTTCCTGCCTCGGCCTCCCAAAGTGCTGGGATTACAGGTGTGCACCCAGCCCTACATAATTTTACAAGCTTGATACGGGTTATTTGAACATTAAAAAAATAAGCAATCATTCTTGTTATTTATATACTTTAGTCAGTGCCTTAGCCACGTCTGTAATACCTCATTATTGCATTTTCCTGAAAAACTTATTTTTCAATATGGTCATTTTAGTTTTTAAAATAAAATAATTTACAGTTTTCTTCAAAACTAGTTTATAGTTTACATATTGGAAATTGTTGACATATCTCATTGACTCTTCTCTGGAGACTGTATGTTTTTCTCCTTTTAAATAGACTTTTTTTCTAGAGCAGTTTTAGGTTCATAACAAAACTGAACAGAAAGAATAGGATCCCCGTATGTCCCTCGCCCCATGTGTGCACATCCTTCCTCACTATCGACGTCCCACACAAGCGTAGTACATTTGTTACAATCGATGAACCTGCACTGATATGTCATCACCAAAGTCCACAGTTTACATCAGGGTTTGCTGTCAATGGTGTACATTGTGGTGTACATCGTACAGGTTTTGACAAATGTCTAATAACATGTATCTACCTGTCATTATAGTATCACAGAGGATAGTTTCACTACCCTAAAAATCCTCTGTGCTCCAACTGTTTATTCATCCCCTCCTCCCTGCTACACCCTGGAAACCACTGACCTTTATACTGTCTCCAGAGCTTTGCCTTTTCAAGAATGTGATATAGTTGGAATTATACAGTATTTAGCCTTTCCCAATTGTCTTCTTTCACTTAGTAATGTGCATTTAAGCTTCCTCCATGTCTTTTCATGGTTTGATAACTCATTTCTCTTTAGCGCTGAATAATATTTCATTGTCTGGAAGTACTACAGTTTATCCATTCACTTACTGAAGGCCATTTTAGTGGATTCCAAGTTTTGGCAATTATGAAGAATGCTGCTCTAAGTTTTTTGTGTGCAGTTTTTTTGTGTGGACATAATTTTCAGCTCATTTGGGTAAACTCCAAGGAGTGTGATTGCTGGATCATATGGTAAGAGTATGTATAGTTTTGTAAGAAACTGCCAAACTGTCTTCCAAAGTGGCTGTACCATCTTGCATTCCTGCCAGCACTGAATGCAAGTTCCTGTTGCTCCGTATCCTTGCCAGCATTTGATGTTGTCAGTGTTCTGGATTTTGGCCATCCTAATAATGTGTGTAGTGGTATCTCACTGTTGTTTTAATTTCTCTCATGATATATGATTTGGAGCATCTTTCCATATGCTTATTTGTCATCTGTTTATCTTTTTTGGTAAAAGTGTCTGTTCAGGTCTTTTGCCTTTTTTAAAATCAGGTTATTCATTTTCTTATTGTTGAGTTTTAAGTGTTCTTTCTGTATTTTAGATAGCAGTCTTTTATGAGATGTGTCTTTTGCAAATATTTTCTCCCAGTCTATGGCTTGCTTTCTCATTCTCTTGACAGTGACTTTCACAGAGCAAAAGTTTTTAATTTTATTGAAGTCCAGCTTAAAAATTCTTCCTTTCATGGATCATGCCTTTGGTTCTATAGCTAAAGGATCATTACCATACCCAAAGGTCCTCTAGGTTTTTCTCCTTTTATCTTCTAGGAGTTTCATAGTTTTGTGTTTTACATTTAGGTCTATAATTAATTGTGCATTAATTTTTTTTTTTTTTTGAGACAGAGTCTCACTCTCGCCTGGGGCGAGTGCCGTGGCGTCAGCCTAGCTCACAGCAACCTCAAACTCCTGGGCTCAAGCAATCCTACTGTCTCAGCCTCCCGAGTAGCTGGGACTACAGGCATGCGCCACCATGCCCGGCTAATTTTTTCTATATATTTTTAGCTGTCCAATTAATTTCTTTCTATTTTTGGTAGAAACGGGGTCTCACTCTTGCTCAGGCTGGTCTCGAACTCCTGAGCTCAGAACGATCTGCCCGCCTCGGCCTCCCAGAGTGCTAGGATTACAGGCGTGAGCCACTGCGCCCGGCCTGTGCATTGATTTTTATAAAGAGTGAAAGATACGTGTCTAGATTCATCTTTTTTGCATGTGAGTGTCCACTTGCATGGACACTGTTTGTTGAAAAGACTTGCTCTTTTTGTTGAAAAGTGTTGCTCTATGGTCCTTTGTCAAAGATGAGTTGACTGTATTTATGTGAGTCTATTTCTAAGCTCTTTATTCTGTTCCACTGATCTATTTGTCTATTCTTTAACCAATACCATAGCCTTTTTTTTCTTTTTTTTTGGAGACAGAGTCTCACTCTCACCCTGTGTACAGTGCAGTGGCATCATCATAGCTCACTGCAACCTCAAACTCCTGGGCTCAAGCGATCCTCCTGCCTCAAACTCCCGAGTAGCTGGGACTACAGGCATGAGCCACCATGCCCAGCTATTTTTTTCCATTTTTATTAAAAACGGGTTCTTGCTCTTGCTTGGGCTGGTCTCGAACTCCTGAGCTAAAGCAATCCTCCCACCTCGGCCTCCAAGAGTGCTAGGATTACAGGCGTGAGCCACCACACCCAGCCCACAGTCTTGATTACTGTAGCTTTCTTTATAGGAAGTCTTGAAGTTGGGTGGTGTCAGTCATCTCACTTTGTTCCCCTTCAATACTGAGTTGGCCTTTCTGGATCTTTGCCTTTCCATATAAACTTTAAAATTAGTTCATCGATATCCACAAAATAACATGCTGGGATTTTGATTGAGATTACATTGAATCTGTAGATCAAGTTGGGAAGAATTGACGTCTTGACAATATTGAGTCTTCTTATCCATGAGCATGGACTATCTCTCGATTTATTTAGTTCTTTAATTTTTTTCATCAGAGCTTTTTAGTTTTCATCATATAGATTGTGTAATGTTTTGTTAGATTTATAAGTATTTCATTTTGGGGGGTTGTTAATATAAATGGTAATGTGGTTTTTTTTTGTTTCAAATTATACTTGTTCATTGCTGGTATAGAGTAAAATGATTGACTTTTGTAAATTAACCTCTTATCCTTTGACCTAGCTATAATCATTCATTAGGTCCAGAAATTTGTTGGGGGGGGGCGGTTAGTCAATGTGTTTGGATTTTCTACATACACAATCATGTCATCTGTGAACAAAGACAGTTTGATTTTTTCCTTCCCCATCCATATAACTTTTATTTCATTTTCTTGTCTTATGGAGTTTGCTAGTACTTCCAGTACACTGTTGAAAAGGAGTGATGAGAGGGACATCTTTGTCTTGTTCCTGATCTTAGCAGGAAACCTTCAAGTTTCTCACTATTAAGTATGATGTTAGCTGTAGGGTTTTTGTAAATGGTCTTTATCAAGTTGAGGAAATTTCCCTCTCTTCCTAGCTTGCTGAGAGTTTTTATCATGAATGACTATCAGATTTTGTCAAATGCTTTTTCCACATCTATCGATCATAAGATTTTTCTTTAATGTTGAACCAGCCTTGCATACCTGGAATAAATCCCATGTGTTCATGGTGTATTATTCTTTTTATATGTTATTAGTTTCACATTGCTAGTATTTTGTTGAGAATTTTTGCATGAGAAATGTTGGTCTGTAGTTTTCTTAGAATGTCTTTGTCTATTTTGTTATGAGGGTATTGTCGACCTCATAAAATGAGTTAGGAAATATTTCCTCTGTTTTTATCTTCTGGAAGAGATTATAGAGAATTGGTATAATTTCTTCCTTAAATGTTTGGTAGAATTCACCAGTGAACCCATTTAGGCCTGGTGCATTCTGTTTTGGAAGGCTGTTAATTATTGATTCAATTTCCTTAGTAGATATAGGCCTATTCAGATTGTCTTATTTCTTCTTTTGTGAGTTTTGGCAGATAGTGTTTTTCAAAGAATTGGTCTATTTCATCTAGGTTATCAAGTTTGTGGGCAGAGAGTTGTTCATAGTGTTCCTTTACTATTATTTTAATGCTCATGAGATCAATAGCGATGTCCCCTTTTTCATTTCTGATAATAATTTGTATTCTTTTTTCTTAATTAGCATGAGTAGAGGCTTATCAGTTTTATTTTTTCACAGAACCAGCTTTTAGTTTCATTGATTTTCTCTATTGATTTCCTGTTTTCTATTTCATTGATTTCTGCTCTAATTTTTATTATTTATTTCCCTTAGTTTGTGTTTAATTTCTCTCCTTTTTTTTGTAGAAGCTTAATTCAATGCTCTAAATTTCCCTCTAATCATTGCTTTTGTTGCATCCAAGTTTTGATAAGTTTCATATTCATTTTCATTTAGTTCAGAATATTTTTTAATTTCTCTTGAGCTTTCTTCTTTGACCCATGTGTTATTTAGAAGTGTCTTATTTAATCTCCAAATATTTGGGGATTTTCCAGTTATCTTTCTGTTATTGATTTCTAATTTAATTCCACTGTGGTCTGAGAACAGACACAGTATATTTATTTCTATTCTTTTAAACTTGTTAAGGTGTGTTTTATGGCCCAGAATGTGGTCTATTTGGTGTATCTTCCATGTCAGCTTGAGAAGAATGTATATTCTGTTGTTAGATGAAGTACTCTACAGATGTTAATTATATCCAGTTGATTGATGGTACTGGTAACTTCGGCTATGTCCTTACTGATGTCCTGCCTTTTCGGCCCAAACCAATGTATAACCTCTGCGTATTGATTTATGATTTTGCCTGCAATTTCTGCCTTCCTGAAATGTACTCCTGCCTTTAAAAACCCTTGCTTGTAAGCCATCAGGGAGTTCAGGTCTTAAGCATTAGCTGCCTGTTCTCTTTGCTCAGTTCCACGCAATGAGTGCCTTTTCCTTTGGCTGCAAATCTTGGTGTCAGTGTCTGGCTTCAGTGTGCCAGGCAGAGCAGACCCCAATTCAGTTCATTAACAGTGGCAGAGCAGCGCCTGGGCCTGAGTCAGGGTCCTCTGTCTCATGCTGGCCATACAACAAGCGTCTTGTCCTATGCCTACTCGGCTCTCCATGCTGGCGTCTGCTGAGGTGTCCATGCTCCTCTCTGGGCCCAGGGCGCCCAGCTGGGTGTGTCCTGTTTGTATCCATCAAGCCTCCAGGCCTCATGGGGAACTGTCTGGCTGTGCCCCACCCCCCTTCCCTGGGAGTTCTGTGCCTTAGGCCCATCTGCTCAGGTAGCCCACTGTCTTCACTGCCCCACGTGGTGGTCTGGGGACTACTCTCTCAGCCCTTGGTTCTCAAACTTTAGTAGTTCTCAAAAGCCAGTGGTTCTCAATTTTTAATATGCATCAGAATCACCTGGAGGGCTTGTTAAAATACAGATTTCTGGGCACTACACCTGAGAATTTCTGATTCTGTAGTCTGGAGTGAGGCCTGAGAATTGTCATTTCTAACTAGGTACCAGGTAATGCCAATGTTGCTGGTTGGGGGACCACAGTTTGAGAACCACTGCCCAAGACTTTTCTCTCTTACCTTGACTTTTGAAGTATCAAAGGCAGGAATTTGACTTATCTTTCTCCAGTTTCACCCACTTGGGGATAATACAGCGAGCAATCTGAGCCGGAGGGTTGGAAGAAGTGTGGGGTTACGGGGTGAAAAAAACTCACGTGGATGACCACAGTATCATCTGACCAATTTGGCTGGCATTTTAGGGTGATGGTCTTTTTTTTCTGCAAGAAGATACATGCACGTATAATTTTAGAAATTATGACTTTTTTCTTTTCTGTGGTTACTCCCTCCCCTACCTGGGATGACAGTCTCTGAGAGTTGGAGAGGACCAGCCTCCCAGAGGACATCACTATTACATCCCCTGGATCAGAAGTCCCCTCAGAAGTGAAAAACTGAAGAACTTCAGATGCCTCAACTGGCTTCGCAGGCCACAGAGGGAAGAAAACCGATTCCAGGGAGCCCTGTCCATCTGCACTGTTTGTGCGGGTTATTTAAGCAGCTACATCCAGGACTGACCACCCTTCCAGGGGCTTCCCGGCCTCCACCACCTCCTCATGCAAAGGATCTCTCAACGCGGTGTAGAAGATCAGAGAAATAATTAACATTTTATAGATGGTCTGACAGATCTCTTTGTGTATGCGATTTACTAGCTTGGTATTTTAAATATGTTAAATCCAAGACGTGTTAAAATTTAACACTCCGCTAAGGTGTAGGAGGAAGGCACAGCATATAGTAAAGGCAAGAAGTTAATGGTTCTCATGGCAACAGCGGAAAACATATTTGAGCTTCCCCCACAAACCTGGCCCTCCCTCTGCATCGCCTGTCACAGCGGAGGGCACCGTCTTTCTGCAAGTTGCAGGAGCCAGAGACTGAAGGCAAACGCTGGCGCTGCCTCTGCCTCGCCAACCCTCCCCC
>RJWJ010003114.1:0-90518 GCA_004363605.1 Indri indri | reverse complement strand
AAAAAAAAATAGTGATAGTAATAATAATAAAATAAGAAAAGAAAAGTGACAGTAATAATAATAACATAAAATAAGGAAAGAAAAGAAAAGGACAGGTGCCCACTAGGAGTGCCTGTCAAAAAAAAAAAAAAAGAGAGAGAGAGAGAGAGAGAGAGAGAGAGTCAGCCTGTCCTTGGAAGCCAGGCATTGACTTCTCTCTGGCTGTGAAAGTCCTCAATGGCATCTTCTTCCAGTACAAGGCCGTAATCGATGATCACAGCTGGATCTTCTAGATAACTTCCTGCAGCTTGCACATCCGCACTTGCTGCTTCACCTTGTGCTTTTATGTTATGGAAACAACTTCTTTCTTTAAACCTTGTGAACCAACCTCTGCCAGGTTCCAACTTTTCTTCTGCAGCTTCCACATCTCTCAGCCTTCACAGAATTGAAGAGACTTAGGGCTTTGCTCTGAATTTGGTGTTGGCTTAAGAGAACATTGTAGCTGCTTCAATCTTCTATCCATATCACGCAGACTTTCTCCATACCAGCAATAAGGCTGTTGTGCCTTCTTATTATTTGTGTGTTCACTGGAGTAGCACTTTTAATTTCCTTCAAGAGCTTTTCCTTTGCATTCACAATTTTGATAACACTTTGGCACAAGATGCCTCGCTTTGTCCTATAGACTTTCAACATGATTTCCTCACTAAGCTTAATTTAATGTCTAGCTTATGATTTAAAGTGAGAGACATACAACTCTTCCTTCCAGTGGTGCAAAGGCAATATATGTAACCAAAGCGTTTGTACCCCCCATAATATTCTGAAATTAAAAAAAAAAAAAACAAAAAAAAAAACCTGTTCCTTTCACTTGAATACTTACAGGCTATTGTAGGGTTAATAACTGACCTAATTTCAATATAGTTGTGTCTCAGGGAATAAGGAAGCCTGAGGAGAGGGAGGGAGATGGGGGAACGGCCAGTTGGTGGAGCAGTCAGAACATACACAACATTGATCTATTAATTTCACCTTCATTTATATGGATGCGGTTTCTGGTGCTCCAAAACAATTACAATAACAACATCGAAGATCATTAATCACAAATCATCATAACAGATATAATAATAATAAGGTTTGAAGCACTGGGAGAGTTACCAAAATGTGACAGAGACACAAAGTGAGCACACAGTATTGGAAAAGTGGCACCTACACACTTGCTCAATGCAGGGTGGCCACAAACATTCGATTTGTTAAAAACACAATATCCGAGAAGCACAATAAAGTGACGCACAATAAAATGCGGTACGCCCGTACATAACCTCTGCTCATGCATGCATCTATAGCTTTATTACAATGAATCATATTTAAAACTAAAATTGTCTAATGCAACTACCGTGCCCCAGAAAGAAGGAAAAAACATTTACCTTACTGCCCACCTTAGGACACAGCTACTGGCAGTTTTACAATCGCTGCTGTTCTTCTATATAATTATAGTTGAATAGGCCTTTCTAAACTAGGCTATAAAACTTACTGCACTTGTTAACTTCTATAACTACAACTTTCAAATAATGATTCACTTTCCAAAACATGACTCAAAACATGATCTAACACCGTTAGCCAGGTTGGTTTATAGGTGTTGCCTATGGGATAAGCCTGGATTTGGATCTTATTACCTCCAGTGCTTTCCTGGGCTTACCTCCATTGATTATCTTCCTTCTACTAAATTTTTCCTCCTCTCTTTTTAAATGCAGTCTAGTCTCAGAGCTTTTTAAAAACAAAGACCAGAAAGCAACTTACATTATGTGTATATGTGTGTATCTCCCAACTACATTCTAGAAAGAGTGGAATACATTTCCTTGATATACATTCAAACCTAAACTTATATTAATCTGGTTTCCTTAACCAAAACACCAAAGAAGCTGGTTTTGTTAAGTCACCAATATCCTATTAACTGTCAAATTCAACGAAAACCTTTTTCAGACTACTGCCTCCGAAATTTCCTCTGTGTGTTTCTGCTATATCCAATACTTCAATACTGGCATTTCCCAGGGTTCTTTCCCCATCCATTTTCTCGTCAATCCACATTAACAGTCTTTTCTTACACTTTATTCAATTTTGTTCCTGACTTCTAAATCTATGACTCACTTCCTTAAACCTCTCTGCATATAATAATCTACCATGCATCTCTGGATACCTTGTAAATATCAACAAATAAAGTATAAAAATGTAAACAATCACGTTCCTCAACAAACTCAAAGGTTTCCAATCTTGTGCATTAGCACCACTTCCTAACCAGTTGTTCAAGCCAGACGCTACCCAGAAATCATCCTGGACCATATTCTGGCTTTTTTCTCTTTATCCAGATAGTCCCCAAATATATTCATGGAATCCTAAGTCCCTCTAATTTCAACATTACACCACAACAGTCTCCCTACGTCGATCTCTCCTGCTTAGACTTCACTCTCCTTCACAATGGAGACCAGTTATCTTTCTAAAATGCAACTCTGATCATTTCCTTGCTCGACCTCAAATACACTGATGGTTTTTCATCTTCACCCCACCACATTTAGGATAAAAGATATCTCATGATCCAGCTTTTGCTCACCTTTCCAGTCTTCTCAAAGGCCATCTTTCCTTATGAACCCAAACCTCCAGCAATTCCAAATTATTTACTGTTTCCTCTACACAACCCATTTTCTTTAAAACTCCATGGCTCTTCATCCCTTGTTTTAATTAGCTAATGTCTATTTGTCCTTCAAAATTTGGTGAAAATCACCCCTTAGAAAATTGTTTTAAATCCCTTTCAGCTGAATAAAGTAGTCTTGATTTGTATACCCATAGCACTGTCTTCATAACCTTCATTACTCTGTATTAAACATGTTGGTTGAACTATTAATCATAGCTAACCTATCAGTTCCTCAAAAGCAGAAAATGGCTCTTAACATAATACCTGGCACACAGTAAGTGCTCCATAAATTCTACTTAATAAATGAGGCAAGGAAGGATGTTGTGAGTCACTTTCATAATCTTTTCAACCCTACCATTCTGATTATCTTGCATTAATCACAAAACAAAAACCAAAAAATCCCAGAAGTATGTGTCAGGGGTTAAAAGTTGTATATAAAAAATTTTTAGTTTTCATGTTTACAATTTGGTGACAACCTTTTAAAAGGAAGCTCATAAAGCTCATTCAGATCCTTCTAACCCAATAATGACATTAAATTTCAGTGTATTAATTTTTACTAGGATGTATCTTAAATTGTAGTCTTGAACTTATAAGTTTAAAGAAACCTTGATATGAAAAGTGGTTACATAAATTCTGAACTAGAAATCTGGAATTAATTTCATATTCTATAATTACCATGCCTACCCCTATAACAGATGAGCCTAGTTTTTAACACTGTTTCTAATATTAACCTATGATTACTACATGAAAATGATATTCTTTAATAACGGTTAACTATTAAATTGCTTTCACATTTACCATAAATGAGAATAAATATAATGTTCGTCATATGAAAATCATCGAAATTAATGCTAAAGTGGCACTAGGAAAAAAAATCATTAGTAGTCAATTTTAAAACAATCTTCATATGGAAATATAGTCTTAAACACAAAACATTCTACAATTTATTGCTCACCTTTAAAGCTCCATAACACAATCCATATAATAAAGCTACTGCCACAATGCTGCAGATAAAACTGTAAAGTGCTGCAAGTAGGCTTGTAGTGGCTAGACAGTAAAGGAAAAAAAAAATCAATATTTTATAAACATCTATGAAAAAAATTATAAGGTCACCAAAAAGCATTTAAAATGTTATAACATTGACTATAATTAAATATCTACTCATTAGATTTTTACAAATTGTTATTTCATCCTGTACTTTCAAAAGATCTTGACATGACAGATTTATTATCCTTAATCTTTGTTACAGGATAAAATATATTCATCTTGGAAGTAATGAACATTTATACATAGCAGAAAAAAATTATACCTATATTATGCTTCAAAAATGTATCTTAGGCTGTGCATGGTGTGGCTCACTTCTGTACTCCTAGCACTCTGGGAGGCCAAGGTGGGAGGATCGCTTGAGCTCAGGAGTTCAAGACCAGCCTGAGCAAGAGCAAGACCTCATCTCTACTAAAAAATAGAAAAATTAGCCAGGTGTGGTGGCACGCACCTGTAGCCCCAGCTACTCAGGAGGCTGAGGCAGGAGGATCACTTGAGCCCAGGAGTTTGAGGTTGCAGTGAGCTATGATGATGCCACTGCAATCTACCCAGGATGACAGAGCAAGACTGTCTCAAGGGGGAGGGGGGATGCATCTTATATTGACAAAAAATATTTAAAAAAATGAAGCTTTCAGAGGCCTAAAAAAGAACTAGAGATGTATTAAGTATTCACTGAAAAATATTTGTCTATGTAAACAGAACGTGTATTACCCACAGAAGTAAACCTGTATTCCCATGTGTTAATTTTCACAAAAAAATACAGATCTGACTAATTATAAACAATAATAACAGCAAAAACTAGATCCAATGAGATTATCAGTAATAAGGAAGAGGGGATGGCTAAGATAGCTAGACTTTATTTTTAAAACATGGGTGAGAGATTTTCCTTAATGGCAATTTTATATCATGATGGTATCTATTTGGGATAATCTTTTATAAATATCTCATAAGTTTATACAAGTTCCATGTAAACTCACTATAACTTTTTGCTTCACACATTTTATCACTTCTTACACATCTACTCCATTATTCCTGGATCTTTCACTAAAATACTTTTTCCTATTTATAAATTAATTGTTTCTCAATTTTTAATTATTAAATGTCTTTTCTTCTAATTTCAATTCTAAACTGAAAACTAGAAAAGCATTTTAATGCTCAGTGTATTACATTATCTATAAAAGTAATATTTAATTTTTATAAAGAAATACTCACCATTACCACCAAAGATATGAATATCCAATTGTTCACAAAGGTACATTACAAATGTATTCACCTGAGGCAGGAGACCAATGAAAAATACTATTGGGAAACAGAGTGTAAACACTACAGAAGGAAAGAAAGGTATATTAAAAAATATTATACTGTATCCATCTTTTGTTCATTGAAAGATCATAAATGATGAAAAAGAATCCAAAATTAACATCAACAACTAAGCAATTTTTAAAAGATATCATTTTATTTATCTTGACATAATTACAGGGGTATTAAATATTTTCAACCTATAAACAACACCTTTTAAAATTATTTCAACCATTTTCACATAATAGGAACCAAAGACAAAGAATCCAAGAAAACTTTTCCATTACTTCAAGAACACAAGAATTAATATAATATTTGTTATCATTAGTTTTTTCATTCATCATAGCCCTATAGTTTTGTTCCTCAGAGAAAATTACAATAAACAGCAAAACAAGCTTATTAAAACTATTTTTATCTATTTAATTGACGTTCATCACTTAACTATTGATACACAAATAAATTAATATTAAGATTAGATGCTTAAAGATGACTCACCTATAACTAAATCCCTGGCTGATATAAACACCAGTGGATTGGTGAAAGTTACTCCATATAATTTGAACTTGTTTGCAGTCAGGTTTCTACTACCATAATCCAAGAGCCAAATAAGTCCACAACATAAACAGAAATAAACTGGTCTACTGTAGGCAATGATACGATTATGACCCTGAAAATGATATTTTTTAAAAAGTCAGATTAGTTCATTTTAAGAGTCACAACTAGCTATTGAGATCATTGATGGTTTGTATTCTAAAGGATTCAAAATTTTTCTATATGGAAGCCAGGTTTCTGACAGTCGCAGAAGGAAACGACATAGAAAGGAGGAAGAATAGAATGAACTGTGATACTGAAGTAAAATTAGAGGTATCAGTATGAACTCATTATTTTAAATATGCATATACATAGATATAAGAATAATGTGTATATATGTACATACATATGTATATTTCCTAGCTTTCTCCACTGAGAAGACCTAGAAGCAGTGACATTCTAGTAATAAAGATTACTAGCATCTGGAACTTAGTTTACAAATGCCATTATTCGTACACAAAACACAGGGCTCCATAGAGAAAAGGCTGGTTTCATGCTAGGGTAGGTAAAGTACAAGCTGAACCTGGAACATACTGTTGTGACAAAAGGTAGGAAGTACTTAAAGAATGACAGGGATATTTCAAAAGGATACAGAAGGCAGCTTGATGGACTCCCAATGGCCCAATCAAAGATAATTTGAGCATTGAAATAAATAATACTAGTACTATAGTCTACTGAATAAAATAATCCATTTTTACACACTAATACATATATTCATACACACATACACACATACATAAGCAGAAGGGAAAACTCTTCCTTATAGTAAAAAGTCAACTAACATGTGTAGAAGGAATGATGGAATTAGAAAATCATTATTTGGCAACCATCAAATGATAAGTGAATCAGGCAAGAAACATCGGTAGGTACTAAAGTAAGTGGAGAGAAGTTTATAGCACAGCAAGACATATATACAGTCTCAAAGTATCTCCCTATGAGATATGTATTAACTACAAGAGAAAAACAGTAACATTACAGTAGAATAATGGCTCTTAAGGAAAAGGGAGGGGGTTTTGCTCCCCAGGAGACATTTGGCAATGTCTGGACACATTTTTGTTGTCACAATCGGGGCAGCGGTGCTACTAGCATCCAGTGGATAGAAGTCAGAAAGGATTCTAAACATCCTACAATGCATAGGACAGTACCCACCCACCCTCAACAAAGGATCTTCTATCCCAAAATGTTAATACTGCAGAGATTTACCAAAAGATCAAAGTTAACATCACTAGTAATAGGACAAACCAACATGTGATTCCTCATATCACCTACTGAGCCGAACACATCACTTTCGTAGCATTCCTACCAAAAAAATGTGGCCTGTATCATATTAAAAGAAACATCAGACAAACTCAAATTGAGAGACAGTCTATAAAGTAAGTGGCCTGTATCCATCAAATACTTCAATATCATGAAAGACAAATACTGAAGAATTGCTCCAGATTAAAGGAGATTTAAGAGACCAAACATAAGCAGGAACTTTCTATTGCCAATTGAGTCAATGGGCAAAACCTGAATTAAGATCTGTGAATTAGAAAATAGTACCATATCAATGTTAATGTTCTAATTTTGATAATTACATTAAACTAATGTAAAGGAATGGCTTTGTTTCTAGGAAACATACGCTGAGATATTTAGAGGTAAAGAGGCATGGTGTCTACAAGTAGAGAGACACAGAGAGAGAGAGATTATGTGCTAGAAAGCGATTAAGCAAATATGGCAAAATGTTAACACTGGAAATCTGGGTGAAGACTATCTGGATTTCTTTGTACTACCCTTGCAACGTTTCTCTAAGTCTGAAATTACACCAAAATAAAAAGTTAAAAAGCAATCTTCCATATATCATTATATTTCAAAAACATTCTTACAAAATAATAAACATATCATTCAAAAGAAAATCATTTGCCTCCTTGTTTTATTTTGCTCATCTATTCCCACTATTAATTATTCCAGTGTATGGATAAAAAATATAATTATATTCAAGAAAAAAAGCATCATCATAATCTATTCTTGAAGTCTATTTTCGAATTATTTTAAAGAGAATATCCTTTGGCCTTCCTATTAAATACTCAAGTTACATCTAAAATTGGTTCATACTTCACAATTAATAGTACTAGGGAGATAATATTTTCGTCTAAAGTCACAGAGTGAAAAACAAGGTTTTTATCTCATCATTTAGTCTAATGGCCTTAACACCAAACTAATGTATTACTTCTTTATTCTTCCTCCTAATGATTACCTAAGTGAAATAATACAAAGTTTTCCCCACTTCAACTCTATTTTCAATATTTATCATAATCTATTATTTAAAATTTATTAAATGCAAATAATCATCAGTTTATATGAATAATATCTACCTAATTGATAGCCTGAAACAGGCTACCAAAAAATGAATTATTATGCTCATTTTGAACCAAGATTTAGAGTCCACAAATACAGCGTCATTTTATTTCAAGCTAATAAATCACCTCTATTTCTAGTACTATGTCAAAACTTAGATGAGAAAATGACAGCATAAATCTTAATCCAATCTGATGCATCCCCTCCCGCCCCCCCCCCAATAAAAGCCCTTGATAAATGTTAAGAAACTACAAGTTATAGCCATATTAGAGTAACTTACATGTCTGGGAGAAGAAGAATCTGGTTGAACACTCTAAAAATGAAACAAAAAGACAAATTACACTGCTGAATTCCTGGTAATTTTATAAGCAACTTACAAAATGTCTGAAATGGTTTCAAGTAAATATTCCACAATCACAAAATGACCTCCATTAATCTTTTCCACAGATGAAACATCAGTTCCAGTTACTGATATCACTGTGATATTAAAAACATCTCAAATCTTTCCTGATTAAGAGTCAAGAAATAAGATTACTTATTTTGATTAATTAATAATTTGCATCTAGCTTAAAGTTTTTGAAATAGCATATGGTAGACAGATTCATCTTAGTGCTTGGCTTGTTACTATACATAAATATAGTTAAGTTAGAATTCTTTCTCATGGGACATAGCTCCATTTAGGAAATGCATAATAATAACAGGTTAGCTTATAACAAGAATTCTAGTTTTGCCCACAAATTCCAAGCTTACTAAACAACTGAATGATACCTGTATTAAATATATTACATGCATTTTTACATCAAAATAATCAAATAAGCTAAGCTGTATCCTTTTAAGAGACTTTATTAACTTCCTATAAAAACGTTCAAAAGGTATTACACAGCTGTTTCCCAAATCATGACTTTTCTCCCAAGTTTCAGTTCATTTCCAATGGCACACCAAACAATTTCACTAGGATGGTCTATCACTACCCTACAATTCTACATTGGACCAAGCTTGCTGAATTTGGCATTTGATCCTTGGCTGTATTTGAGTCCAGGTAATCTTTAAACTCTTTCAACTATAACACTTATCCTCTAAAAGCTTTTGTTCTTGCCTTCTTTATTTCTGTTTATGACATCACTATTTTTCTAGTCAACAAGAGTAAAAAAATCTCAGTCATCTTTTACCTTTTCCATATCAAACCATATTAACCTGAAAGCAGCAGACAAAATTAATTGAGCAACGGACATTAGAGAGAGGAAATGAATTTGAATGGTTTCAGACAATAAAAGGATAGATTACTGTGGTTGAAATGAAAGACAAGAATGAAGACCAGTCCAGGTGTGTTAGTGGCTCATGCCTGTAATCTTAGCACTTTGGGAGAACGAGGCAGGAGGATCAATTGAGACCTGGAGTTTGAGACCAGCCTAAGCAACATAGTGACACCCCATCTCCACAAAAAATAAAAATAAAAAAATTAGCTGGGTATGGTGGCATGTGCCTGTAGTCCCAGCTACTCAAGAAGATGAGGCAGGAAGATCACTTGAGCCCAGGAGCATGACGTTGCAGTAAGCTACGATGATGTCAGCCACTGCACTCTAGTCCCAGCAAGAGAGCAAGACCTTTTCTCAAAAAAATAAATAAAAAATATTTTTAAAAGACCAGTAAATTTAACATAGAATCACCAAATTTAATCAAAGGGATTTGGTTACTTATTATTAGGAATCAAGGAGGAAGAAGCAGAGTCTAAGATTCTGAGCTGATATACCATTCAAAAGCAAAGAAATTGGGAAAGAAAAATTAATCAGAAGATGATAACGTGCTCTTTTTAAAATATTTCCAACTGTCTGTTGTATATATAAGACTAAAGCTTGCAAAAGAGGTGAAAGCTTTGAGATGTAAATCTGGACATAACTCATATACGGGGGCGATGAATAAAGTAATAAAAGAGGATGACTTCACTGGCATGGAATGTAAACTGAGAAGAGGGTCAAATTAAACCCTAGAGAATTATCATAAATTAAGATAAAAGAACAAAGATGCATCAACAAAAGAGAATAGAGTCATCGGAAAAGTGTGAGAATCATCAGGGTAGTATAAAGTCACAGACCAACAATCAGAAGACCATAAACATGGAAGACTGTATTAATAGGTATTAAACAATGCAGCACTCATAGAATGGAGACTAAGAAAAGGATATTGATTTAACAATTAGAACGATTATTAGCAACCACAAAGACTTTAATTTCAGTACTGCAATGAGGAAAGTAAGGGTGAGTCTTAAAGAGATGAAGCAGATGACTTAGGTGGCTTACTCCAGGTATCCAGCAAAAAATGGAGAGAGACCAAAGAAAGGACAGCTTATAGTATAAACAGTACTAAATGAATAGTTTTTAGGCTGACTGAAGGCTTTGCATGTTAGCATGTATAAGGCAAATAACCAATACAAAGCAAAGTGTATTTACTAAGAAAGAAAGGAAAGGAAATTGTCCGTGTTAACAATCCACACTGATTTTAATAGAAGGTGAAAATTTTGGTTTTACATGAGTTGATTCTCCCATTTTTTGAAAGCTTAAAATTAACAACATTTGGTATTTTATTAAACACTATTAAACAATAACAAAGGGACACTAATCTTCTCTTTTCAATGTTCCAAAAGAACATATATACTACTTATGACATTATTATATTTACCAATGACAGATTTTAATATATTTCACCCACAGAATAGATACTCAAAAGTTGGGAGTGGGAGAGTTAATGTCGATAAATTAGAAAGAAAGAAATTTCAAGAATGCAAAGTCTTATTTTACAAATACCCAAATATTTTCTTTATAATATAAAAAATAGTTTTTAGGAAGCTCTATTTACATACAATTATTTTTTAAGTTTATATCCCCTTGTTACCTACACAATTTTATATAAACATCCAAGAAAAATAATATCATCTTACTATAATTCAGTGAATGGTACAAAACTTTCTGCCTTTTAAAACAAATATTATTCCTTAGCATGAAAAGAAGAGAAGCTGGTACCTTAAGTAGCGAGTATTGACAGCTGGCTATGACCAGGCAGAACTGGAAGACCCAGATATCTCTGAAGAAGCCTTGTATGAGAAGAATAGATCCCAAAAAAGCCACAAGAATAGCCAGGATGACAGCTAATACATTTTCCAGGATCTCACGATTTCTACAGATAGAAATATTTATAAGTATATTATGAATATAAGATATTAATCAGACTGAAAAAAGAGAAGACATCAATATTAAGCTCATAATATGCTGAGATGTCTTTTGGGTCCTGGGTTTAAATAAAGTTTTGGATCATACTGAAAAACAATAGTTTCATGTGGACACAACACAAATTCCTATATACAAATAAAGCATGCTACAGTGAATTGTGAAGTTCTAATTACAGTACATGACATAGTTCTAATTTCTATTAAAAGACCTTACTCTCCTTAACATCTGCTTTTCTGTTATATTAACAAGCTTGGATGGCAAATAAGGTAGACATACAAAGAATCAAGTTTAAAAAACAAACTCTCAAAACAGTTACTAGAAAATTAAATTTAAAATATTTGTTATTTTATATGACTAAGTTTGTAACTGAATTTTGATACCAAGTGGTTTTGTTTTCCCATCTCTTAGTAATCTAAAATAATCCAAAAACTCATTTACTAGAATTACTTAAATACGGGCTCTTACATATCTTGAGAATGAAGGTAGTGACAAAGGCCATCAATTCTGCCTCTTTCAAAGTCGCTAAGACAATTCTATACCTTATTGACACTGTAAAAGAAATAATATGATGCCCAAGATACTATATTACATACAGCAATGAAAATGATTTTTATGTCACACATACACAAGAATCTATATCTCATTACTTCCTTGGGAAATTTTTCTTTTTTTTTTTAATTTATAAAATTTTCTGTCGAGATGGGGGTCTTTCTATATTGTCCAGGCTGGTTTTCAACTCATAGCCTCAAGCAATCCTCCAGTCTCAGGTCTCCTGAAGTGCCGGGATCACTGCATGAGCCACGACACTCAGGTTATTTGGGAAATTTTAATCACAAAATATTAAACAAATACTTGCTAAAAGTCATGATTTTAAAGGATATTAAACGACATGAAAAATGTTCAATACATTTTCTATACAAAGAAAGGACATAAAACCATGGGTATAGGAGGATATAGGTTCTATGCTTTAAAAAAGTACACATGTAGGTTTAAAAAGACAATATACCAAAAATGGTATTACTAATAATGGTTTCCTCTCCATGGAGGAATTATGGTTTGCCTCTGCCTTCAAAACTTTCTACAGATTTACATTTTCTACAGTAGGTAAGGAATTACTTTTATAATCATAAAATTTTCTAAATTATTAACCCAAAGACATATTTATAATAATGACTTAGGCCTAAAAAATAAAATTCATAAACATCTCTATACTATTTCATTTAATAGTTAAAAGATTAAAAAGCTTAATGGTATTTCTAAATCAATAAATTACTGACATTTCTACTTGATTTTAGATGGCATACCTATCGATAATTCCAGATGTGCAAAATCCAGTGACCTCTTTCCAACCCTTGTCCTGCCTGCATACTACCTCCCTTGTCATTGTGCATTCTCCTTTGGCTTCTTAAAAACTTTTTCGATTTTGATGAGTTCAATTTATAAGTTTGTTCATTTATTGATCTTGTTTTTGGCATCATAGCTAAGGAATTTTGCCTAATTCACGTTCACAAGCATTTTCTCCTATGTTTTATTTTTGTCTAGAAGTTTTATCGGTTTCACATTTAGGTCTATAATACATTTTTGTAACATGGTGCAAGGTAAGCATACAAGTTCTTTATTTTTATTTAGTTATTTATTTTTGAGATGGGATCTTGCTCAGGCTCAAACCAGTCTCCCACCTCAGCCTTCTGAGAGGCTGGGATTATAGGCTCAAGCCACCGTGCCTGGCTCTATTTATATTTTTGCACATAGAAATCCAATTATTGAAAAGGCTATCCTTTCTCCACTTCATTGATTTGGATATTATTTTGATGTCATCTGGGCCTAACGTTTTCTTTGTAGGAAGGTTTCTAACTACAATTTCTAACTATTCAATAGATATAAGACAATTAAGGTTATATATTTCTATCAGAATGAAGTTTGATAATTTATATCTTTCAAGAAATTTGTCCATTTCATTTGTCTATTATTAAATTTGCATGTAGCTGTTCATAATATTCTCTTATTATCCTTTTAATACCTGTAGAATCTGCAGTAATATCATATTGTACATTCTTGATATTGGTAATTTGCTGTCTTTCCTCTTTTTCTGATCAGGCTGGTTAAATGGTTATCAATTTAATTAACGTTCTCAAAGAAAGAGCTTTTTGTTTCTTTGATTTTCTCTATTGTTTTTATGTTTCCTCACTGAATTGTTTTGTTCTTACTATTAGGTTATTAAGTATGAAATGTCCAATTACTTTAAGTACTACGTTTAAGAGTTGGTATCTCTGACATTTCACTTTGACACTTCTTGTTTTATATTTTTTTCTATTGTGAAAGTACATCCTCATTCTTTCAAATGCATGTTTTGGCTTTCAAATTTTTTTTTTTTAGAGCAATTTTTGTGAAACCATGGATAAGTGCAAAATTCATGTGATTTTTTAATATGAGTTCCATTGTGGAACCAATGGAGCCGTGCAGAAAGCTCAAAATATTATCGAAGTGTTTGGAAAGGATGTGGCAAATGAATGCACAGTATGCAGATGGTTTGAGAAGTTCTGTTCTGGTGATTTTAATTTGGAAAGTAAGCCATGTGGGTGACCTGAGACCAGGGTGGATGCTGATGAGCTGAAAGCTATAGTGGAAACAAATCCATCTCAACCTATGCATGAATTAGCAGCAAGGCATGACGTTACTATTCCAACAATATTGGACCATTTGTAACAAATCAGCAAGGTAAAGAAGCTGGACAGATGGGTACCCCATGAATTAAACGAGCATCAGAAAAGAAATCATCTTAAAGCTTGCCTTTCTTTGCTGTCACAACATAAAGACGAACCATTTCCACACTCTACTGTTATGTGTGATGAAAAATAGATTCTTTTTGACAATCATAAGCATTTGGCACAATGGCTGGATAAAGAGGAGGTGCCAAAACACAGCCCAAACCAAATATTCATCAAAAAAACCTAATGGTGTCTGTTTGGTGGTCCAGCGCTGGTATTATCCACTACAGCTTCATAAAACCTAGTCAATCTATTACAACAGATGTCTACTGCAACCAATTGGATGAAGTGATGAGGATGCTTGTGATTAAGTAACTGAGATTGGTCAACAGAGACAGGCTAATCCTCTTTCAAGACCACATATCGCAAAAAAACAGCTGTCCAAACTATAGAGGCTGGACTTAGAAACTCTCTGTCATCCATGGTATTCACCAGACCTTGCACCAACTGACTACCACTGCTCCCAGGCTTTGGACCACTTCTTGCAAAAAAAAAAAAAACAGTCAATTGTCAACAAGCTGTGGAAAACGCCTTTTGTGATTTCATTGCCACTTGCTCTCCAGGCTTCTTCACTGCTGGCATAAACAAGCTACCCTTAAGACGGCAACACTGTGTCAGTACTTTAGGCACATACTTTGATTAACTGTACTGCTTCTTGTTTGAGATGTAATAAACTACACTTTGATTCAAAATTGGACATTTCATATTTAATGATGTAATATTTCCTTTCTTGGGCCTAATGTGCTCTTGTTCTTCTAGTTTCCTAAGGTGGAGGATGAAGTCACTGATTTGAGACTTTTCTTTTCTAATCTACATGTTTAGGGCTATAATTTTCCCAAGCACTGCATATTAGTGGTATCCCCAAAATTCAGATATGTTGCATTTTCATTTTCATTCAGTTCAAAATACTTTCTAATTTCTCTCTTGATTGCTCACCTAATCCATGGGTTATTTAGAAGTGTTAGTTTCCAACTATTTAGGCATTTTCCAAGGCTCTCTGTTATTAACTTATAATTTAATTCTACCATGTATGATTTGAATCCTTTTAAAATTTATTAACTCTTGTATAATGGCTCAAAATATGGTCTCTCTTAGTAAATGTTCCGTGAGCACTTAGAAAAATGTGTATTCTCTTGCTATGGGTGGAGTGTTCCATAAGTCAATCAACTCAGGTTGGGTGATAGTACTGTTCAAGTCTACCATATTCTCACTGATTTTCTAAAGAATTGTTCTACCAATTATTTAAAGAGAAGTATTGAAATCAACTATAACTGTGAGTTTGTCTGTTTCTCCTATTTCTATCAGCTTTTGCTTTATGTATTTTGAAGCTCTGTTTTAGGAGCAGAAACATTTAGGAATGTTAAATCCTGTGGATTAATTGACCACTTGTCATTATGAAATTACCTTCTTTACCCTTAGTAATATTCTTTCTTCTGAAATCTACTTTGTCTGACTTTAACTCAGCCAGTCCAGCATTCCTTTCATTAGCGTTAGCATGGTGTATCTACTTTTTTCTTTTTCTTTTTAGCCTATTTCTGTTTTTATATTTAAAGTACATTCCTTACAAGCAGTAGAGTCTTACTTTTAAAATGAATCTGACAATTTCTGACCTTTTCTGACTCTACCATCTTGTCATCCGTTTCCTATTTGTCCCATCTATTCTTTGATCTCTTTTCCTCTTTTTAAGCCTTCTTTTGGATTGAGCAATTTTTATAATCCATTTTATCTCCGCTTTTGATATTAGCTATAACTCTTGTTATTTTAGTGGTTGCTTTAGGGTTTATAATATACATTTTACAACAGTTTACCTTCAAGTGATGACATACCATTTTACATATTAAAAAATTACAGTAGTATACTTTTATTTCTTCCTTCCCAGTCTTTAAGCTATTACTGTCATGAATTTTACTATTACATATGTTATAAACCACATATACATTGTTATTTTTGTTTTAAGTTGTCAGTTATCTCTTAAAGAGATTTAATTCATAAAACAAAATCTTTTATATTTATCCATGTAGTTACTATTTCCAGTGTTCTTTGTTCCTTTGGGAAGGTCCATATTTCCATCTGATAACACTTCCCTTTTACCAAAAGACATGCTCCAACAATTTTTGTAGCATAGGTCTATGCATAAAGAATTCTTCCTGTTTTTCTTGGTCTGAAAATGTTACCTTGGTTTTTAAAAGATGTTTTTGCTGGGTATAGAACTCTAGGTTGACAGGTTCCCCGCCCTCACTTTCAATACTTTAAAGATGTTGCTCCACCACTGTCTTCTCATTTGCATTATTTCTAACAATAAAACAGATATCTTCCTTAACCTTGCTTCTATCTACAAAACATGTCTTTTTTCTATCATAATTTTTAAGATTTTATCACTAGTTTTGAGTGATTATGTGCCTTGGTATAGTTTTCTTCATGTTTCTTGTGCTTGAGGTTCACTTGGCTCCTTGAATGTGTGTTTATAGTTTTCATCTAGTTTGCAAAGTTTTCCATCATTATTTCTTCAAGTTTTTCTCTCTCTGCTTGTCTCCTCTTATCCCATAGTTTACTCTCATTTTGTTTTTATGCTCTTTTCATTGGGGACGGGAGTGGGGAAAAGACTCTTTTTTCTTTCTGTTTCATTCCAGATAGTTTCCATTGCTATGCCTTCAAGTTCACTAATCTTTTCTTCTATAATGTATAATCTGCCATTAATCCCATCTAGTGTATTTTTCATCTCAGACATAGTAGTTTTCAACTCTGTAAGTTTGATTTGTGACTTTTAAAAAACATCTTCCACATCTCTACTTAACTTTTTAAACATAAGAAATATAGTTGTAACTGTTTTAATGTCCTTATCTGCCAATTTTAATATCTGTGCCAGTTACACATTGGTCTCAATTTATTATTCTCCTCATTACGGTCATCGTCTTCTCACTTCTTTGCATACCTGGTCATCTTTGACTGGATGCTAGACATTGTAAATCTTAACTTTTTGGGTGCTGGGTATTTCTGGATTTCCATAACGCTCCTTAAGTTTTGTTATGCTACTTGGAAATAGTTTGATCCCTTCAGGTCTAGCTTTTATGACTTGTTAGGTGGGTCTGAAGTAGTGCTAATGCTTGGGTTAATTGTTACCCACTACTGAGGAAAATCTTCCTAAGTACTCTACACAGACCGCATAAAATATGAATTATGAATGTTTCCAATCTGGCTGGTGGGAACATGCACTATTCCCAGCCCTATGTGAGTGCCAGGAACTTTTTACTCTATTCCTTTCACATGGTTCTTTCCTGGACTCAGATACTTTGCTCACATATCTGAACTTACCCATATTTTGCTCAATAGTCAAGCGGACTCAATACTGATCTCCAAGGTTCTCTCTCTCAGCAGCTCTCTCTCCTCCGTGATACTCTGTCCTACGGGCTCCAGCTGTCATCATCTCCCTGAATGCTCAGCTCCATTTCCTCAACTCAGGAAGTCCGCTGAACTCTACCTCAGTTCTCCATGTGTCGCAGCCTAGGAACTCTCTCAAGGCATTAGCTAGGGCAACAGTACACCTCACATTACTTGTTTACCATGTCTCAGGGATCCCTGTCCTTTGCTGTCTCCTCTCCAACGTCTTAAAAACCATTGTTAAGTGTATTTTGTCTGTTTTTCCTTGTTTCGCATGGGAGGGGAAATACAGTCCCATTACTCCATGTTGTCTGGAAGCAGCTGTTGGTCACTAGGTTTGTAACACAGTAGACTAATCTGTTTACCAGTAAGACAGTAGTGCTAAGAAAGAAGGAAACAGAAGTTTCCTCTTACAACATTTATACAGTACTTAGGATCATATTACCTATAAACTTAAGAGCATCACAGTGTATTCTCACCTATCAAACAAGGCCAAAAGTGTCAGTCTGTCAAAGTTAATGCCGATCCATAGTTGGGGTAGGATCCAAAAGCGATAATAGTGTTTAACCTTTTGGGCAGCTTCTTCTGTTGGACCATAAGTAGCTGCCAAGTCAGGGCTTAGATCAATATCCTGTTGCTCCAACAAATCTGTATCAATGGTCAATAGTCTATTCAATCGAATCTGTGGGAGAGAGAGCTAAAAGAAAGTCAGCATTGAAAGGCTTAAAATGTCTTCAGGCAAATCATAAATTCAAGAGTTACTCAATCAGCTTGTCAATTATCTAAGCCCCTTAATTCCCTACTCTAGTCCACTCCTTGTGAATGTGTTATGATCATTAGAAACTAGAAAAGGTAATAATAGGAACTGAACTAAAACAAAGTAAATTAATCAATAGACCTTTTGGAAAGGTTTTGTTAGGGAAACGTTTGAAATCTTAAGGTCTCATAATTGTACAGCTAGTGAATCCATTAAAATCATTTATAGTGAATCGTTAGTGGTTTCTCTTCTCCCTGTCCCATTCATGGTCTTTTCTCATTGAGCTATGAACCTCATTAGTGTCAAATCTGAGCTGGGCTACATTTCAACTCTCATTTCTTCCCATAGTCCTTTACCATTGTTGTAATTTAATTGTTTTCAAATCCCTCACCCTCTTCATTTGGGTAGGCTGCTCACCTGAGGCTATTTAAAAAATTACTGCACTACAGTTCTTTTAGCTTTAACTCATCCATGTACCAGTTTACCAGTCTCCTCTTTCTCTGAAAGCATCAAAAGTTTACTGTATCCGGCATAGTACTAGGTAGCATTTTGCTATCTCAAGGCTCTTACACCGTTTAAAAGTAGAAAACAGTAATATAATCATCTTCCCATTTTTGCTTTTCTATGGAGTTTCCAGTAATACATTATAGCAAAAAAGTAGGGAGAGTCTTTACTTTTCAAACACATACATGAGTATTGTCAAGAAAATTTGCTTCTTGTATGTAACATAGCCATTTCTATCTCTAAGCACTGACAAATACTTCTCAAAACACTTTTTTTCTTATACTCTATGCCAGGGTTCCTCAACTTTGGCACTGCAGACATTTTGGGCCAGATAATTCTTTCTTCTGGGAGCTGTGCAGTTCACTGTAAGATGTTTAACAGCATCCCTCGCCCCTATCCATTAGATCCAGTAGTGTGCCCCCAGTTATGACAAGCCATGTTTTCAGACATTGCCAAACATCCACTTGTTGAAAACCACTGCTCTATGCCAATTCAAATCTATGGTCTTACAACTCTGCTCATAATTCATCTTCAGGAAGCCACTTAAAAATTAATTGCTTTTGCACTAAATTCATCTACATGTATCTATATTTGTTGTGCATAAGCATTTCATCCATTTTGTTTTTCCAACTTGAATATATACTTCTTGGTGGCAAAAGCAGTGCTATTTTTTGAAAATCCCCACTGTATCTGACATGGCATACTTTTTATATGGTATTGTCATTACTAAGCTTTCCACACATGCATACTCGTATATGAATAACTAATAATTGACCAGTATTTAAAAAACTACTCCAAAATTGTATTTAAAAGGTACGAAATGGCACAATTAAAAACGATACAATCAGATTATGAAGTTAGTGAGTAAATGGACCTTTACATAACCTCAAAATGTGTAATTACTGATTCATAAATACAGCTACACTTCAAATTAATGCTATTTTAAGTTTGTTTGGTTCTTATCAAGGGCCTTACAAGTAGAGATCCACTGTGGGATGGCAAAGGTGATTTTGCCATAGTTTTCAACAAAGTTAACATTTTATAACTTCATCAATTTTTCTGATTTTTATAGCTGTCTGCACAGATGTATATTTCAGATTTGATCTGAAATTATATCATGTTATAAAAATAAAGAAAAACCTACCACATCATGTGGATAAAATCGAACTGAGGTAGAACTGGATACATGAGAATCTGTGTCACTAAAATAAAATGAAAAAGACTTTAAATGGTTTGTCCAACAGTAGAAAGAAAAATAAATCTTTTAACAAATAGATGAGATTTATACTATCTTCACTTTTCCATGTAAACTTCAAAATGCTAAATAGCATTTTTCTAGAGTTGTGATTAAGAGCATAGCCTCTGGGTCAGAGTGTCTATAATCAAATCTCTTCTTCAACTGAATTCAAGTTACCTAACCTCTTTCTATCTCAGTTTCCCCATCAGTACATATTAGTATCTGTACCACAAGGTTCTTGTGAAAATGTTTAAATGAGATAATACAGAGAAAGCAATTAACATATTTTGCCTGAAACCAGTAAAGACATAATAAACTTGAGGTATAATATAATAGAGTAGAACATGACAATTCAGTTTCCACAGTTCAGTCATGTTTGGATTTCAAAATTTGAGGTTTTACCACATTTTGGTGTAAGGAATTATCCTTCTCTTGACTTACACTAAACATAATAACAGTATTTCTATTCCTCCATCCTCCTATTATTTTCACTGTTACAGAATCAGGTAACACTCTAATTTTTAATAATTAAATTTAATAATTTTTTGAAAGGGTGAATTCTGAAACTGGATTAAAGAAGCTTAAAGAGAACAGTTTATATGTTCTAATTTTTCAGCATGCTGAACTGAATGACTGCAAGATCCCATTGCTTTAAATAGCACCACAAAACTTAAAAATAAGTAAACTGCCCATAGATGTGCAACACTGAAACAGATATGACCCACTATTAAACAGAAGTTCTAAAATAACAATCAAACAACAATTGTGGGAAAAGTAAGCTAATTAATCAATAATGGATTTCAAAACAGCAATTTGAATAATCAATACGATTAAAATTTTAGAAAACAAAATTTTAACACATTCTAAAACTGTAATTGATTATGCTATATGATCAAGATTTCTAATTTATTTACTTTTACTTATTTACTTTTCTTCTAACTTCATTACCTTACAATTCCTTCCTAAGGGAAGGAGAGAAAAGAAGCAAAAGATAACATAAGACATATTTTAAGAAATTCCTCTTTAAAGCTAATAAAAGAAATTTTAAATAAAATGAAAGTTGATCATTTAAAAAAGTACTTGACCAAACTCTTACAAGGAAATAAAATTTTAAAATTATATAAAGAAAGAGAACTGATGGGTCTGACTTAATTATTATAAATAGTTTTCTCATAAGCCTTTTTATATCACACAATATGCAGAGTATGAAATTTATGGTTAAATTTGAAACTGTGGGAAGACACTATAAGATTCACTATAAGATCTATAGGAAATTCTGATTTAATTTTTTAAAACACAGAATAGCTTTGATTTTAAAAATAATGTTCTCTTCACAGCAAAAAAATTCTACCTTAAGTTTTCAGAAACAAATGCATTATGAAAAATTATTAGGGCCAATATAAACATGTTTTCAAAACAACTTTTATATCTGACCTGGTGACTATAGTTAACAATGTATTGTATACTTGAAAATCACTGAGAGAGGAGATTTTAAGTGTTCTCACCACAAAAAAAATAAGTATGTGAGGTAATATGTATGTTCATTAACTCAACTTAGCCATTTAATAATGTATAGTATTTCAAAACATCATGTTGTATACCATAAATATATACAATTTTTATTTGTCAATTAGAAAAATAAATTATAAAAACAAAAAAATTAACTTTTGTATCTGAAGGCTTAAAAACATTAAATATGGCAAATACATGCAAGTACATACACACTCCTAATGACTTCACACATACCAGATATTAGATGCTCTTCTTGCTGCTGGTTCGAAATTCACAAGTGACATATCACAGCCACCAGTCTCATAGATCGTAGAAGAGAACTTACCTAGCAAATAAATGATTATTTTATAAAGCCATTAGAATACTCAGAATTTTTTCTTTATGATGCACTAAACTTGATAACTTTCTATATTTTAAGACAATACACTACAATATTTTTTCAAAAAATATTTTTAAAACAATGATCCACATATAATTCAGCATGAGGTGAACTGAAAAGAAATGCTGGACGGTGGGGTAAATATAAACATACATAATTGTTATTAAGTCTGCTTTGCCATAACAGCCTTTCTCTCTTTTCTCCTACTAGCACACACAATTCAAGTAATCATATGAATGAATTCAATGCTATTTAAAAGTCACCTGACCACTACTTGCAGGAGGTGAGTGGCCATTTGCAAAGCTGCTTCAGTTCTAAGATAGCTCAAACTGCAGGACAACAAAATGTGTGACTGCCTTCTGAGTTGTGTCTTTCTTTTTAAAGGAGAAATGAAAAGTGTCAAGAAGGATCTCAGGAAGTGCAATGAACTGAATGAGCTATAATAATGTCAGTGATAATTAAATTATAGCATTTAATGAACGTTACTAACTGTATGCTTCTACCACAAGAACTCTATGAAAAATTTAGAAACAGCAATTGCAACAGCAAAATATCTCTACGAAACCAATAAAAGGTTTAGAAATTGTATTGGTTGTAAATGAGTATGGGTTAAAATAAAAACAACTCGCTTAAAATGAATTTTATAATATGAAATAATTTCTGTAACAGAATTTTAAAACTCTACATACTGCCTGAAATGCATTCTTCACCTTTGAGGATCTATGGTAGCCATACTGATGGTCCAGAGGGAGCATAAATAAATATAAATTTCCATGAGGGCAATAAGATGAATTACGTAACTCTGCACTCATTTGGGTCTAGTCCAGGCTGCTTTTTGAGTATGAGGTTTCTGTTTTACCAGCTGGAATTACTGAGGTTACAAATATTAGGAATCTTAAAAGGCAATTTCAACTTGATGGCAAGGCTTTCTAAAAGTCAGATTATTTTCCATGTCTATAATGCAAACAACATACAATAGAAATTTTTAAAATTTAAGTTAAATGCTTTAAAAAATGACAATGAAAGGACTCCATAATATACTAATAATATAACTATTATATAACTAAGGGCTTACATAACATCTCAAGCACTACTTCGTTCTTTAAAAGGATGAGAACCAGAAAAAAAACTTCAATAAATATGACTGAGTACTTTCTATGGGTCATGACATAGAATACACAAAATTTTCTTTTATTATGATGTTTTTCTACAGCAGCATTTTTTGTCAAAATAATATATTCCTGAGATAAATCAGGAAAAAAGCTTTCTGTGAAATGCTCAGTTCACTTGCTATGTTTTCTCAAGGTTATTCAGCATGTGGATCACCTAAGACTATGTTTTTTCTCTTCTTGTCTTTTAGTCATGAGACATTCATTCTTAGCATCACTCACAGAAACCAGATTAATAAACTAAAATGAAATGACACAAAATGTTAATTTGGCTACTTCATAGATATATTGCTAAGTTAGATTACTTCATAGATATATTACTAAATTTAAAAGTTATTTTAAATTTTACTTTTTTATGCTCTGCTCTTTACTCATTTATCATGGATAATCAAAGATTAGCTGGGCTATCATAATTAAACTTAAGAGGAAAATAGAAACACCTAATCAAAATGATAGACTGCAAAAACGCGGAATTATAAAGCTATGTTAAATGAATAAATCACAGATTAACAAAGAACAGGGAGTGCTTGGCTACTGTGTGTGAAGTTCAGTAAGAATGGAATGCATAAACCTACGTGTTATGACACATAATTTGTATACATTTTAGAAATAAGTTAATTCTGTATTTAAAAGAATTTAAATTATTACAGTATATTCTGAGTATTTAAGCTTTCCATATTGATTTTTAGTAATAAAATTTCTGTTCTTGGTGTATTAAAAATATTTATATGCAACAAAAATGAACTAAAGATATTGTCTTTGTAATTTTCAAATGAACAGTGAAAGAATATTAAGTCATTATACTACCATGTTGTCTTTTATGTATAGATTCTACTATTAAACGTATATAAATAGTTACATTTTACATATAAACGTAAACATAAAGAATGCAAAAGAAAGCTTTTTGAGGTAGAAAGAGAGAAATTGAGCAATTTTATTACTACCTAAATCTACAACTCTAAAATTTCTATACAAACCAATGACTGATAAGTAATAAAATTTAAATAGAAGCATAAAACAAGTCTAAGAAAAGGGAGGCTATGATTTTAACAGATGTGAATGACTTCAACATTGCTTTATTTTTTTTTTTCTTAAGAAGTTTTTGTTTGCCTACTAATCTTTAGGATCATGTTCATGTTCTTAAAAACATACATGGCACTTATCAGAACAAACTAACATCGTAATAGGGCTTCATGGTATATTCCAAACTTAACTCCAAAAGAATAATTCTGTCTCCCTCATATCTCTGGGTTTAGCAACTGATAGCATTTCAGAAGTACCAAATCTTACTCATAAGATAAATGAGAAAAAATTACACTAAAAAAGGTATAGTTTAAGGTTTCAGTGAAAAACGTAGTAACATTTTAATGTGCTAATATAATCTACCGAAGGCAGCTTTAAAAATAATGGAAACAGAAATAAGTACATATTGCTATTGCTTATAAAGATTAAGAATATCTTAAATTTATACAAGTTTTCTCGGCACACAGAGCACAGTTTTATATATCCCATTTGAGATTAAAATCATATTTAAACTTTAAATCCAAAGTAAAATGTGCCCTTATTATTAACCCTATTTTAATATTATTCTGCATTAAGAATAATACTTCAATTTAGATACTGATTATTTCTAATAAATATAAACTGAGAAGAAAGCAGATCAAAGAAATGCATCTTCCTTACCAAGCCATCTCATCATGATTCAACTCCGAAGTCGTAATTAATTATATCTGACTGAATGGCTCTGTCATGATTTAAGGAGAGAACAACAAATTTTCAACAAACAAAACTAGAAGCTGGAATTTTGGACTTGTAAAAATGTTAGTGGCCATGAGATGGCATCTCTAAAGATATCGAAAAGGTAAGATACCTGGCATTCTCAGTCTCAAATATTCAATAATGACTGTTATTATCTATAAAAATTAAATTTGTTAATTATGCAAAACTGTTTTTTTTGATGTAGCATGTCAAAGTAACAACAATAGGTCAGTAATTAAGTGATGAGGGACAGGAAGGTTGAGTGATATTAAATACTGACTTGACGACCAAGGACACTTAAAGCATTTGTCTAAAGCCATGAATGGTACAGCAGACAAATTCTACACAAACACTGGCAAGATGCTCGTAAAAGACATGAAAAATTAATGAGATTCTCTAACTCATCCTATCAGCAAAAATCTTCACCACACTATACAAAGTGTTCAAGAATTCTAAGAATATAGTCACTAGAATTTACCAAAGAAACTCCTATTGTGTTCTTGATGTCACTCATTTTCTAAAGATACCTATGTATCTTGTCATTACCAGAAGGACAAATCATCTTTACGGTTTCTCTAATCCTCTATGTACTGACGATAAAGGGGGCCTCTTAAATTTCTTGGGTAATTTTCTTACTTGACCTCCAACCCCACCCACCTCTGTTCATTCTGGGCCCTCCAAGCTTAAACCTGTTAACACTCTCTAAACTGATTTCTCATTTTTCTAGTATTACTCTTAGGGCAGGGAGGGGATACAAGAACAGAGAGAGATACACGGGCAGTAAATTTAGAAGACTGTTGGAGGACCACATACATCTATATGACTAACTTAAATACTCAAATAGTAAGTACAAAAAATGCCTGTTTCTGATGGTGATAAATGTGTTCACAATGCTATCTCAATGAATAAATTATATTTTAAGAGAGAAGGCCTTTAACGTCAGCTTTAATTTCTTGGATAGCACACCCTCCCACCCCCCCCACCCCCTGCTTACTATCACAAGTGGTGACTCTGAATTTTCACCCAGAGAGAAATGACTCACTATATTGCTTACAGGTTAATGGACTTGTTTCTCCCTAGATCAGGGGTTAGCAAACTTTTTCTGTGAAGGACCAGATAATAAATATTTTAGGCTTTGTGGGCCACACAGTCTCTGTTGCAACAATTCAATTCTACCATTGTACGTGAAAGCAGCCATAGATAGCACATAATATAAACACATATTTATTTTATTTACTTCATTTACAAAAACAGGCATTAAAAGCTGGACTTAGCCCACAAGCCACAGTTTACCAACCCCTGTCCTAGACAGACAACCTTAGGTTCCTAAAACCTCTTTAATTCTTGTGATACAATGAAAATCAAGTCACTATGCTACTAATACTTGTAATTTCAAGTTTCAATATTTAGAACCAGTCTTGTTTTTCTTCCTGGAATATGCAACGCTGTGCTAGGTTTTTAAAACAAAAGAAGAATAGGGAAAAAGGCAGGTATAAGAAGAAAGAGATTGGTTTATAAGAGAGCTTTAGGTGATTGGTAAGGAAAGACAGATATCTCTATTGTTTGGCAACAAAGAGATGTATATGCTGATATATTTTACTGATATGGCCACCTCATTCTCTAGTTCTGACTTAACATGGGTCAATTCACCATTACGACTCCACTGCCATGCCCTATTCCCCAGATCAGCTGAACTTTCCAAAAGTGGCCGTACAAGTTTACATTCTGCTATGATTTCATCGTGTGCTCACATTTCATTTCAAAGGGACAAGTCCTCCTTACCTTGGGGTAAAATAATCTGTAACAATGATATTGATGACATTAAGAGTGGTCAGGTAAACAAAAAGGCAAGCCACAAAATGGGAGAAAATGTTTATAATTTGACAAATGAGTTGTATTTAAAATATCAAAAAAACTCTTACACCTCAATAGTTAGAAGACAACCCAATTTTAAAAATGAATAAAATATTTGGACACACTTTACAAAAGAAGATGTATGTATGACCAATAAACACATCATAAAATGTTCATCATTCTGAGTCATAAGAGAAATGTAAATGTATACCACAATGAATTTAAACCATTATACACTCATCAGGTCTAAAGTTATAAAGGCCAACAAAAGCAAATGTGGGCAAGAATGGGAACAACTCAAACTCACTGCTGGAAAGGTAGAACTGTTTCCAAAAAGTTTAGAAATTTTATTCACAATAGCCAAGAACTGGAAACAACACAAACACCCATCAACAGGTGAATGAATAAGCAATATTCAGTAAGCTCATACTCAGCACTGTAAGAACAAACCACGAATACATGCAACAACATGATGATCTCAAAAAGCATTATGGTCTGTGAAAAACTAAATACAAAAGGCAGTATATTGTATGACTGTATTTATATCAACTTTCAGAAGAGGGAAAAATCACAATAACAGAAAGCAGATTAACGGCTGCCTATGGCCAGGAGGGATGGACTGCAGTGGTAACAATCTTTTGAAGGTGATAGAAATGTTCTGCATCTGGACTGTGGTATTTCGCAGGTATACACATCTGCTAAAACTCAGTGAACTGAACATGCTAAATGAATGCAATTTATTATACCTAAATTATATAGTCATAGAATCGATGAAAAAACAAGAAAAAAAAGACCTGCCAGGTAAGAGTCTGAGCAGATGGATGGGCATGAGACAGCACGTAGTCAGTGAAATTCACACAAGACACTAACCAAGATTTTTGGGAATGATATTGGTATTTGTTGTCTTGTTTTGGTGTTTCATTTAAAAAAATATTACTAATCAGAAGATTATTTTGTAGTATACAAAATAAAGTTCCCCACTCCCCAGGGACAGCCACTGCCAAGAGCACTTTCTGTGTTCTTTTCAACAATTATTATATACATTTTGTCCCATGACAAATGGATCATTCTCATACATATTGTTCTGGAATTTACCTTTTTTACTACTAAATACCTAAGTTTCCATGTCACTAATACAGATGTATCAAGTTCTGAATATTACATTATATCGGTGTATTACCATTTCTTTAAGCAGTTTTCTAGTGATGGACTCAGATTTTTTCACAGTTTTTCAAAATTATACACAATGCTACCGTAAATATCTACATACATGTCTTTGCATGTTTGGAAAATTTGGGGATTGAAAGATATGATTCTCAACATGGACAAAGCAGGGCAAGAATAAAGATTTAAATAAATAGATAAATAAATAAGAAAGATATAAGTACTTTTGGTATATAATTCTAAATTGCCTTATAAAAACATCCTGTCATTTAGTTATCTATTTATCTAGACCTTTCCAACACCACCACACTTTCACCAGATGATAAATAATCTCAATCTTATTTTTAATTTGCAATTTTAAAAATTATAAGCAATGTTGGGCTTTTGGCCCATGACTGCCGGCCACCACTGCATTTCTTTTCTTTGAACTCCCAACTTTTAAAGTCACTGATCATCTTGATTTGAAATCCTTACTGTCTTACTGTGCCAAAGACTGATGAATTACCTCTGGTATCCATCTGCTGCTTATTCCTTCCAAAACTAGGACCTTCCCCTCACTGAATTTTAGCTGGACTTTTGTCCCCATAGTTAGAGACATTTCCCAGCCTCTCTTGCAGCTAGAAGTTGCCATGTGATTATGTATGGCCAACGGGAGGTGGGAGAAAGTGAAAGGCATATTTTCCAACTCACAGTCAGAAAGATAAAGTCTGGATGTCCTTGACCTTTTTAGTCCCTCTCCCTTTGTGTTTGCTGGGAAATGTCAACAACTACATCAGTCACTTTGGACCAGGCAGGGAAGCCACATGTGAAAGTTAACATAGTCAATCCATTTGCCAGGAATGGCCCCCATTAAACTGTTATGAGAGAAATATAATCACCTCTTTTATTTCAGCCATTGATTTGAGGGGTCTCTCCTTTAAAGAATCTAACCTATATTCCAACTAACACATGTATTAATCAACTTTAATTTAAAATCTTAAGAACGTTTAATGTTAGAAATCAGATAATTTAGTCTAGTGCTTCAATGAATTTGTTACAACATACTAGCAAGAGACAAATGTCTTAAGCAGGCCCTGTAAATTTTGGTAAAATTCCTAGAGCAGTTCAGGTATTCAAAACTGTTTGAAATAATATTCTACTGTAGTCTTAGAATTGTTACTGTAGTCTTTCCACAGTTAACAATGATAAACTTCTGCAAATTATCCAGGGGATAAAGGTTGCAGAAGATAAAATTTATCTAGATCTATTTTTAACTTATACTATTTGTGGGGATAAAATAGACACTCCTAAACCCTATCAGATAAAGTACAAACTGCTATGAGTTTTCCATAAAGCAATTAACAGTACACATCAAAGCCCCAATAATGTATAATCCCCTTGACTGATAATTCCACTTCAACATATTTATCCTAAGTTAATAATCACAGCTGTACACAAAAGCGTCCATAAAGATATTCAGCACAGTGTTTCCTACAATAGGAAATACCAGGAAACAACTTGAAGACTAACAACAGGGTTAGTTAACTGGTTAAATAAATCATAATATAATAATATTTTATCAATAATGATGCCAATGATTATTTACAAAATAAGCTTACTATTGCTAAATACTGTTCTAACTGCTTTGCATACTTTAATAAATATAACCCTCAAAATAAACCTATGAAATAGGCATTATTATTGTCCCTCTTTGATAAATGAGGAAACTGAGGCATGGGGAGAGAAAATAACTTGTCCAAGATTACACAGTTAGTAAGTGGTAGAGCATGGATTGGAAGCCAGGAAGTCTGGCTCAAGAGTTCACTATACTGTACTTCTTTTCATGTAGATCTCAGTGACAAAATATTATGCAGCCAATTAAAAACAAGTTAAAGCACAGTTAATAACATGGGTAAATGTTCAGACATGCTAACTGAAAAAGGCAAGATACAAAACTCACACATAGCTCAAAGGTCACACAATATAAGCCAAATTCTATTTTAGAAAAGTATATATGTGTGTACATTAAAAAAGACTGGAAGGAGTAAATTATAAAATATTTTAATAATAGTGAATGAGTGATGAGATTACAGATGACTTAATTTTCTTCATTATATTTTCCAATATTTATAAACTTGTATTTCTGTTAAAAGGATGGGAAAAGCACATTCTAATTTTATCAAAAGGAAGTATAAGTAGAATATATCCCCCAAACTTCTTAACACTTCTTCTTAATACTTCAAAAATGAGGCACTTTTGTTTCAATAAACATTTTAATTTCATTTATAGATACTTTGTTGCCCCTCACCCCCAAAAAGGATCAAAAACTAAAATTTAGTACTTTTTGTACTCAAAAACAATAAAGGACAAGATAAAGGTTGTTACAAAAACAATATAACCTTTTTTGTTCAGATGAATGAAAATAATCTACCATAACATAGGGAACTGACGTATTAACTCCAAGGTCCCTTACAGTCCTCTGACTCTGTAATTACAGTAACAAAGAAAAGTACTTACAGCCCAAAATGCCACACAGTAATATATATGATCTTTTATAAACATCAAGACTAACTCTAATAAAAATCACTAAAAGTATATAAATCACCTCAGTCTCTGTTTTTTAAAGTAAAAGTTTTAAAACCTCCAAATTATATTTCTGCTTAATAATGCATGGCTGCTATAAAGTGCTTAATAAGAAGGGCGACAGAGTGTTGTCAGGTTTCCTTCAAGTCTTCTCCTAGAGCTGACTACAATTTCAGGTTAACAAGGACTGCAGTAAAGCATATTATCTCAAAAAATACTTGCTTTGTCAATCCCTGTACAGTAATGAAACAAAAGAAAACCTTAGAAAAATCAATTTAAGCATCACTTTTTAAACCAGTAATATATTAGTCAAATTAAGACAGTCTTAGAGAAACATTACCTATGATATTTATGTATGTTATAGTTATGTCTTGAGAAGTATAAACTCCCTTCTCTTCATTTCTTATATTATAATAACAGCAACTTTTTAATTTTTCACATAAAGATAAAATATTAATAATTTTACACATACTTTTTCAGAACTTACCCTCACCATTGACCACCATTAATTTCATACACAGAAAAAAACACAAGCACATTTTCCTGCTTGATCTGATCTTATCTGCAACATTTCCTTTGAAATGTGTTACATAGTCAGAGTGTAACTATCAACTATAATGGCACGTTTCATCATTGCATCATTTTATTAGACTTAATTTATAAGAGGAAGCTAGGATTAACATAAAAACTGAAAAGTAATTGCCAAATTTTATAGAAAAATTTAGCAGATACAAAATAGAACTTTTTGTTCTACTTGTATTCAGAGTCTCTGTGTGACTTAATCTGGGAACTAAGCCACAGCTTATTTTATTTAATATTATGGTTTAATACAGAAAATAGTATAAAATCAAAAGCAAACAGCAAGTCCAGTAAGACTGATCGGAAGGAAATTAACTTAAAAGGTTAAGTGGTCTTTAAAATAAAAAACATTACATTGAAGGATTTAAGAAATTCTGATAGAAATTTCCTTTTCAAAGATGTTAACATCAAAACTCATCCATCATTTATGTCATTTGAACCTTTTTAAAAATAGATTTGCATGGAAATGAAAGCTATAAATAAGAAAGGAAACTATCCAAGTTTTTCCTTTTAAATTATACCACTTATAATTGTTTCTAAAATTAATTATGATTAAAAATTATGCTTGCTGAATATACGATGTAAATACTTTTTCCTCTGCTGAATAAACTACTAATAAAATCCTTATACTACTACCTTTAGTGAATTTTTCCATGATGCCTAATGTTACCTGGTAACCCTAAAATGCTAGTTAAAACACAACAGAGAAATAAGAATTCTCAGGATTTAGTATAGGAAATGGATGTGGTTATCTATTATGGATACCACAAAACAAAGACGTAGAAAACACAGTCTAGGAAAACTATCCAGGCTTGTAATTAAATAATGTTTGGTTGAGAGTTTCCTTTAATCCAAACAAGCACAGAAATATGTACACATACAAACATTATATACACTCAAACATATTTGAGTGCATACATAAGTCTGGGTGTGTATATATATGAGTGTGTATATATGTATATATAAGTGTTTTATATAAATGTCTTATGCATATGGATATATCTTCACATGTAGAAATTGGTTAAAATTTTTTAATAGAAGAAGCTAAATTTGGAAGGAAGCAAACCTATGTAAATATTCCATACTTTTAGGGAATACCATGGCTAACTTTAACATACTTGATTATGTAGTACACAGATTAATTCACACATTTTTTTTACTACTGCTAATGAAAATTACATAAATAATTATACTACACAACAAAAGATTCCAGCTTCTCTACCAATTACTTTAAGTTCAGCTGCAGTTCATTTTCAGAATCTTTTTTGGCCAACTTTATGGGCTATGGAACAGATATACACTTTCCACTGACTGTTTGTTTTGTGCTATATTATTACTAAGCATTCAACATGGCAGCATTCAGCTACCACAGGTCAAGAACTAGCTATTGGAAAGTAGTTAACATCAAAGACAAAATCAAAATTTCAAGAGAATATCCTGAATATCCACCACCAGATGCTAAAAGTCACCTTCGGTCAGAAGCAGCTTTTATTTTCAGAATTGGCAAAGACAACATAAATAAATATATTCAAATATCTGCACGGGGCATTAGGAATGGGCTTTCTAATTAAAGATTACTTAGCAAATTTTTTGAGCAAACTAAGAATTTTTATAGAGGACAATTATCTACTGTTTCATTGTATGCTTGATGCGATAAAAGTCTAAAAATCTGAAATGGATCAAAATGAAGCCTTTCATTTTAGCTGATCCACACTACCATAAAGCCAATGGGCAACGAGATAATGATTGTAATTTTATATTAAAAGATTCACAAATCCTTTGTCCACAGGAACTTTGGGTTAACCAAAGAAAAATATCAATATAAAGTTATTACATAAGAGAATTATATATATATATATATGCAACTAACAAGGTATCGCTTGCAACTAAAATAAGTAGCTAAATTAGAGTCTACTTAATCTCTCTCAAGCAACCTCCTTATACATTTTCTTGCCTCTCCTAGCTCAAAAGCAAAAGCATTCTAAATTTAAAATTAAAATGTTTTATTGCTTTCTCATTTTATTTAGAAATCACCATACACTCTAATGTTATAAATATCTTAGATGACCATTTTCAAGTTTCTGTAAGATTTGCTAAAGATTATTTTCATCAATATGCATACATATTATTAATACTTCTCTGTAACTATAGACTTTTACAAAACGGAGAAACAGTCAATGAATAGATAGCATATAAAGTTTTATTAAACCCAATTTGGGCACCTTACATCTCGTATCTGTCTAGTTAAAGCAACAACTGGATTATCATCTTTATAAGTGAAAAGCAGGTGTAACATGGATAATAAAATCACAATGAGTACGTGCTTTCAAGTGAGTATTTCTGAATAAAAAGATTTTCTTCTTCATTATATTAATATTTACTTAAATCATTATCAATCAGCACTATGAGTATAAGAAAGCTGGATTATATAGAGACACACAAACCAAAGTAGTATAAAACATCACCCTTAAATAACGCAGAAGGCAGATATTTGAGTGTAAATGTATTACTGAGGTTTTAAGTGATACTACACCTAATAATGTATATGTATATTTATAGATGTATTAACAAGAAAAAGAAATAAACTTTATAAAGTTATTATTTGATACTAATCTGGAGCCATGATGTCCTCAGAGTATTGCATTTTGAATTATAGTATCTCCTACTACAGGTAATAGACATACTGTGAAATATAAAATACTTGAAAGATTCTTCAGTAATAGATAATTAAAAAGCATCTTTTCCTTTTTTATGGCACAAAGAATTCAAAGAAATTAAGGTGTAGTCAAAATCATTTTTTAAAAAAATCAACATTTTCCCACATGGTACAAATGCCTTGTGATAACAGAATGCCCAAATCATTTTAAGATGACACTCAAGTACCTATTAATAATGGACATTACTCAAAGAAATGCAAAATAAGAGTAGAGAGAGACAGAAAAGAGCAAAAGTCAAATTTTCCTTACACAAAGGGCAAATCCTGTATAAAAAGTGCTCCTATGTATAGTTCCAAAATGAAGCCATCTCAAGAAAAAACTACAATCATTGTTGCCCATTATCTGCTGCATTTAAGTTTTGTATCACCAAGATTACATAAGGCCTGCATACCAAGTTCATCGTGCAAACTGCTACCGCCTACAGCAGATGCATTGTCATGTGACGCTTCTAAGTGGACACTCCCATTTCTCACCAGCAAGGAGGCACTAGCACTGAGCACTGCAGCCTGGGAAGGGGGGCGGGACTGGACTTTGACCTGGGCTGTGGACTGCGGGCCTTGCTGACCATCTTGAAGGCTAGGAAAAAACATGGATTGGGGAGACATTACAGGGAAGAAAAGAGAAAACAACAGCTAGAATGAAGTCAATATAGAAAACTGATTTCAAAAAGACACTTTTTCAATGTAACCTAAGAAAGAGCCAACACTTTGTAAAATATACAGATTACACTGACAGACTTAAGCCTTCTGATCTTTATAAATCTGATTCAAATCTGATGAGTGTAGTAAACTTTTAATGTATATGTAAGCTGGTTAATCTGTGACTTTTTGCCTCCTCAATCCTACTAAGTTTTAGTATAAAGAAAAAGAAAGCAGCCAAAAAGAATCATGAGTACATTCAATTTGCGTATGTTGTAGCTGGTCCACAATAGATGACCATATTTTTCAGTTAAATATGTATTTTTACGTATAGCCTTGCAATAATTCTAGAATTGTTCTTTTAACTATTCTGGGATCTCAAATTTACAATAAAACAAAATTTCTATGCATTTGAAAACCAAAGAATCTTTACCAAATGGAACCAAATTTTGAATCAAAAGAAAATCACAAACTAGTACAAGAAAACCAGAATAACTGACTCAACCAAGTGAAATACAAATGGCCATGGGATGTTGACTGAAGTAGAATCAATTAACATAAAGTGTTATCTCTAAAAAGTCTATATATTTACGAAACAAGGCCACATGCTTTATGTATAAGGTGTTAGTTAAAAATTACGTTCCCTTAACAAATTTTATTTCCTTTTCCAATCCATATTGTAGTCTCATTAACAAGGATCCCATCATTGCCAGGAGACTCAGGAGGCTGAGGTGGGAGGATCACTGGAGCCCAGGCATTCCAGACCAACCTGGGCTACATAGCCAGACCCTGTCTCACAGGGGAAAAAAAAAAATAAAGGATCCATCATTGTAGAAAATCTTAAAAATGATTTAGAAACCAAGAATTTCTCAAAGGATATTACAGTCTTTTTTGAATTTGATAAAAATTTTAAATACTTAGTATTTTATTATAAATTTACTTATTAAAAATTTTATAAAATTATCTAAATTTTCTAAATAAAGTATTATTAATTCATTTTATAATTTCATACACTTAAGACATTATGGATTTTAATGTTCTTAGTATAATATTTAGACAAATTTAAACTGACAAAACTCATGAAATCATTTTGAGTATAACGATTACATGTCATTCTCTATATGATGTTCACTACTACTCTCATTCCATCAATTTAAGTTTACTTTGAACAATCGCAGAGCCTGTAACTAAACTTATTAGACCTCTAGAACAAAAGAAGAATGCTACTGAGGATGGCCTTATTCAGTTACTTTATTCTTTTTCATGAGTATCAAGTTATCTCTAATCCTTTGAATTCAATGTAATAGCTCCTCTGGTACATATAAAACAAACTCATCTGCTGCAGACTAACCATGAAATAAAAGGCCAAGTAGAAAATACTTATATACTGCTTAAGCCTATGATTATGGCAATAGAATATATTCTGGAACTACACTGTCTAGTATAGTAGCCTATGACTACTTAAATTAATTAATATTTTAGTTCCTCAGTCATGCTAACCAGATTTCAAATGCTCAAAAACCACATAACATAGCTAGCTAGTGGCTACCACAGCTACTAGCTACCAAAGTGGGCAACAGGCAGTAGTTAGTATCAACCATATTAGGGCAGATTACAGAATATTTCCATCATCCCAGAAAGTTCTATTAACCAGAATTACCTGGAACATTCATTTTTCAGGCTTCTTTTAGAGCCCATGAAAAGTACACATTCCAGCAGAGCATAACAATGGATACAATGTATAAAAAAAACCAACTCTGGAAAATATTGACTTTTCAATCCTTACTGGCATTATTTTTTTGAGCCTTAACTATGAAAGTACTTACTCAATAATTTCTTCAGACTAAAAGCTTTGTAAATAGATATAAATCAAGAGATGATTTGGGGGATAAGTTTTTACTTTCCATATAGGTATAGTTAATCTGTTACTCTTCCTCGGAATCTATCTAAACTTACCCACAAATCTTACCAAAATAAACAAATTTCATAAGGGAGAAAACAGTGAGGAAAAAAATGTTTAAGCAGTTTAAGTACTGTGTCCCTTGTCCCTTCAGATTCAGAAGACAGTGGAATTTTATAGAATATGTACTCAACAAATTTTTCTGTCAATTTTTTCACTTAAAATCCTAAGCAAAATAGCTATATAGAAGTTAGATGTATTTTAACATGAACATATTTGAGAATATACTAATCTTCAACATAGAGATGCACAATATATATCCAAGTATACAAAAAGGTTTTAAAAATATTAGGCAATCCAGGAAAATCAATTCCAGTATAAAGAAATAAAGGAAATTAGCCAAAATCTATGTGATTATAAACATCAAGTTTTTGAACATCAAAAGCTAGTAATACTTATGTTCCTTGAATTCATATTTTCTTTTTATTTTAAATTATTTTATTAAGGTAAAATACACATATGTAATTTACCATCTTTACCATTTTTAAGTGTACAGATCAGTGGTAATAAACACATTTATATTCTTTTTTTCTCCTCCTATGCCTGAATTCCTATTCAAATCCTTTAACAACAACAAAAAAGACTTAATTTTTGCATAAATTGTTAGAAAACATTTTCCTGGGGGGCCGTACTTCATCTTTAACTAATAATTGGCATGAATTAATCTTTTTTTACATTTTCAATTATATGTCATAACTACCAGTTTGAGAAAGGGTAGCAACTATTTTATAACACTGCAAAAGGAAAGGTAGAAATTTAGGTCTATAACTACCAACTATCACTAACATGCAATGTTACTATTTAACATTTTCTAACTGAAAAGACAGAAAAATAGTTGGCCTTCATCTTTCCTTCCTCTATACCACTTAATTGGTCCTTGATACATTCTGCCTTACATGCTAGCTATCTTTGTATGTGTCTCCTCAACTAAAATGTAAACTCTAGGAGTGTATCATTCCTATGAATCTCCAGATTCCAGAGAAAATGCACAAGAATGTCTTGAACATAGTACACACACAACAAATAGCTGGTGGATTCATTTCAGAGCACAATAAAATGATCCCTATGAATTCCTAATCATAGACTCTCAGGTATTACTATGACCTTATTTTATTAGAGATCTTTCAATCTTATGTATTTTCCCCCATCTTATGTTTTTAAAAATAAATCTAAGAATACACTAAAGCTTTTTTTCCCTTCCCCAACATGCACTGATGATTTCTTTCCATTCCACTCCATTAACTCGAATTCAAAAAGAAACCACATTTAGGTCGATAAATGTAAAACTAACTCTTAATATCTGTGTAATACAACTTTAAAATATTTGTCTTTTCTAGCCCAATAACTGGGAATAATTACCAAGGGTCTATAAAACCTACATATAAGGCTAATTAGAAAAAAAAAAAAACTTAAAAAAAATTCGGAAACAGTATATTCTTACAAGCATTATGAAATACATGCAATTTCTCTTTGAGAGGAAATTGATAATTCACTCCTAATCCTTGGGGACATATATTTTACCAAGTTGTTTTTTAAACTATTCGTTAAAGTTAAATAAGTTAGCAGATTTTACTAGCATTAATATAGTAATTGTAATGAAAGTATTGCCACATCTATACCATTTCTTTTTGACAAACAAGTTTTCTAAACTTTAAATGACTATACCACCCTACATTTATTTAAAGACGAGATTATTATTCTGTAACTCGCACTGAGAATCGCTTCTTGGTCTTTTGGCTAAGACTAAGTGTAACTCGCAGGGAGAAATGATACCAATACACTTTACCTGAATATTTTCACAATTATAAAAAACGATTTTAATAAATTGGTATTTCTCTGTAATTCCTCACAGCTATATTTTATTTGACTTCATCCAAGATGAGGACAGCTGATTTAAGACATATGCAACCTTTGTACTAGAAATAATCCTGGAACATCAACAAAAACTACATGCTGACTACTGGAAGACTATTTTCCAAAAATTCTAAGGTGAGCACTTTAGAAATAGGTTTTACAACCATATCCTTATTTACACAGTGATATATTTAGAACCCTAGAAAAACATGGGAAAATTGTATGTGATTGCCTGGAGTTAGAACACAGCTCTTTAATATTCCACCAGACAGAGAAAAAAACTAATTTGTCTACAATTCTTTGGTGAGTGGGATCCACTGGGCCCATTTGTGGCAAAGAATGGAAGGATTTTTAAAGACCAAAAAGAGAAGGTTTGAAAAAAAAAGTTTAAGAAATAACAACATAAAATGTGTAAGAAAGCAAAGTTGTTGTCCATGGCAAGTATTATTCAAAGGGGAAAAACAAAGAGGTTAGAAATATAATAGAAAAAGTAAAATAAAATGCTGAGCTCTTTCTGCATGTCGGGACTATGCCCCAAATCCACCAGCAGAAAGAAAAGTTACCTCAGGAGGAAAAGAGCAGGAGGTTGAAAGGAAAGAGGAGAGGAGGCTCACAAAAAGCAAAGGGGCTCAGAAAAGGTTTCCAGAACCAAATGTTTCTTTTAAATTGGTGTCCTCTCATTTCTGTATTTTAAATATTGGTTTGATTAATCCATATTACTTTTAAAGAATTATGTATTATTGGAGGATTAATTAGGTACATGACCTATGAAAGATGAAGCCCCTGACTATAATGTAAAATCCAGGAAAATAAGTCTTAAATCTCAGGGGAATATAAAATAAAGTAGTATTTTAAAGAAATAAGGATTTTGTTACTTTCAGGAACAAGGTTTTCACAAGGGAAGAGGTTTACCTCTTCCAACCTACCATGCACTGACTAACAATTATTTCATTAAATGCTCTTCCTTTTGAATTTAAAATTAAAATGCAGAAGGAAAATAATCTACATAATGTGCTGTAGGGCACAGAAGTTAATAAAAGTATATGGTATAATATATGTACTGTTTAAGCAAGCACATGTAAAGTATTTATGTCCGTATTTGTATTCTTAAAATAAAGTACAAGTCTTCTGAATAGAGTTTTACATTTCTAATTCAAGGCATGGGCTCGTTAGATTTGATACAATTAAAAATAAAACAGTTACTAGAATTTTAATGGAAAATTATCCACAATGTTATGAATGGAAGTTTACTTACTCAGGATTACTGGAAAATGTAAAAATGTTTTTGTTTAATACACTATACAGTGGTTGAGAAATTCAACAAAAATGTATATACAAATATATACATCCAATAGACCATACTTTACATAAACTAAATATTTTAGTTCTGTGTCACTTACTAGGTCCTGGGTATTATGAAATAAAAGACACCAAGTTTTAAGCAATATAAAATAAAATACATATTTTAGTGAGATAAAATAATCAAACTGGCTTATCAAGTGGAAGTCAGTTATCTGTTATTTGTCAACAAGCTCACCATGTGGTTTTGTATTTGTTCATACTAAGTATTGTCTAGATGCTAGAAAAAGATGTTGCATTAATGTTACTAATTTGGGGTAGGAAGAAAAGAAAAGCTGATTTAAGGCCTACTATTTACATTTCTATAACTGCCCTAAAGTGATTTTGCAATTTAAAATTGGCTAAACCAATCTGATCATTTTGTTTAAATAGTGCAACATAAGGCATGCATAATGTCATAGGCTCATGGTCACATGCAGAGAAAACTTAAAGAGGCTTGAATGCGTATAGGAGAGAAACAGAAAGGAAAAGAAAAGGCTCTTCAAATGCTTTCTTGGGACCCATAGAACAGGTGAGAAGATCTGTTACATGCATGCTAAACTTGGTGGAATTTCAAAATATCATACCTTAGGGGTGATCCGATGAGCAATGTAGGAGGGGTAGGGTTACTCCCTGCATTGTGCCGGCGCCGTACTGCCTGGCGCCTAAATGTGCTGCGTTCACGGCGAAATGACACCGCCTCCTCGCTGGCCTGTGCTGCTGCATCAAGACAGACTTAGGTCAAATAGGAGCCTAGGTCAGATTAAATAGCAGCTGAGCCTATCTTTCCCTTGACTTCCCACCCTCATGGGTAAAGAAAACTTGTCTAATTACTCCAAATTGTTCTCATATGTACACTGTCGGCTTTATCATATCAAGTAATATGCAAAGGTATGTGTCATTTATTTAAAGGTAACTGTTTCTTTAAAAATAATGTTTTTGATCTATTATCTAGCTGCACCATCTTCTCTTCAACCTCAATTTCCTATTTTTAAGATCTCTGTTGCTTTAAATTTTTTCCTGAAAGTCTCATTTATTTTTGTCCCATATACCTCTATTCCGCCTTTAATTAAGTCAGCCTTAAAAGTACGGTTATTTGTTAGTTTCTACTAATGGGAATGGGGCACGAGTTTCTTACTCTCATGAGGACAGTAAAAGCAGCAAAGAGAGCACTTCATTGTTGATGCCAAGGAGTAAGGCAGTAAATTTATCTCGCAATACCCTGGGCCATAACTTTGGCAGCATTAAAGGAAATCTCTGCCTGCAAGGTTGCATAACTAGTTTTGTTAAATGTTCAGCATAGCATGAATGTTATCTTAACTGTAGGATTCTTCACTACCATCAAACTTTATTCAACTCAATGCCCTTGGCCCTGGTCCTCTTAACATCAGGAAGCAAATTATCAGCAAAATGGCAAATGACAAGTATATAAACTCATAGCTTAATCTAGAAGCAATAAAGTGTAAATTAAAACCAAGCATACAACAATGAGAAAATCACAACAATGGCTTAGTAGAACTACATAGATTTTTTAAAACCATACATATTGGTTGATTTGGGTTTCCAAAGCAAAACATAAAAGATTTTCATCCATTTGAATATAAAACAATTGTTTCCTAGTGACCTAAGTATTGTGGGAATCATTCTGATTTTGAGAAAGGTATTTTATTGGCAAATACGAATAAAGACAAAACAAATTAGTACAGAAACATTCTTTCCAAACGTGGAAGTTCCTTTATATGTGAAAAGGCTGTTACTTACGGAGTAAAAGCTCTCACATACAAAAATTATATATGGCTTATGAGAGCAAATTATGCTGACCGAATGTGGTCATCTAGTACTGTGCTGTCCAATATGGTAGCCATTAGCCATACATGGCTATTTAAACTTAAAATTAAATAAAATATAAAATTCTGTTCCTCAGATTCTTGAACCCATACCTGAAATGCTCACTAGCTACACGCAGCGGGTGGCTGCCATTATTGGACACTGCAAATATAGAACATTTCCATCATCACAGAAAGCTGTATTGGACAGTGCTGATCTAAAAAGTCAAGGCTGCCTTTTTGTTACCACATCTACAAGGCACACTGCATACTTTGCCAATTCCTAACAACCACAACCTCAATGAAATGAAAACGCAACCCATCATTGTCACAGAGGAGAAAATACTTATCAGGCGAGGCAGTCATTGGCTGAAGAATGAAACAAACCAGAGAAGAAAACAAGCCAGTTGAGGAAAGAAATGAAAAATTAGATGAGCAATTGGTATACCTGTTAACAGTTCTTAGACATCAGCAAGGTTAAATCAGGTTATGGATTTTAAGTCACTATTTAAAAACTCAATTCAAGACTTATTTTGTGAAATACTATATTGAAGATTTCCATTCTGTATTTATATTATTATTTTAAACCATTATTTAATAACAAACTATTGTGTTGAATGTACAGGCCAATCCAACTTCATTAAAAAACTTTCAAACATTCTCTCTAGTTGTAGATTTTCTGTTTCAACCAAAATAGCAGAGTAAAATTTACCCAGACATAATTTATAGAAGGTAATTTAGTCCATAAAATGCACTAAAATTATTTGGAAGGATGTAGAAAAGAGCAGTATATGATCACTGAATACTGAGAATAGGAAGAAGAGAAATAGAAGATAATTTTCTTTACTATCTTCCTCCTACTCGAGAAATGTGCCCAGTTTTAGTCAAAATGTTCTTTGGCCTCTTCAGAGAATTTTTTAGCTAATAATATACCAATTATACTTTGTTATCTGCAAAATAACTACATATTACATTACTTTCTTAATAGTCTTAGAAACATAGCAAGATGAAAGTTTAGGCATCCACTGAACAATGTAGTAAAGTGGAGTTATGATTACTGCTTACGTTATCCTTTGTACTAGGGTATAAATACCTACTGTTAAACAAGTTTTCAAAATGTTTACATGGCAATTGATTTAACAGTAGCTAGAATCACACATTCAATTAAAAATGCTACACTATAATTTATGGCCACAGTAAATAAGATTAAGACATGCCCCACCGGGAATGTGCTTCTTATACAGAACATCTCTATTTGGAATAGGGTCCAGTGGGGGTCCAATTCTACTAGAGCTAATGGGGGTGGGGGAGTGTCTTTATAGCTTAAAATAATTTACTATAAGCATATACAGTCACCTAAGTTATAGCCATATTTGATGAAAATTCACTTCTACGATCCAAATGTAATAAACTCTTTTTGAACCACTTAACTTTATAGGAGAAAGAAAAAAATATTTTAACTAGGGAACTGGTGAGGAGGGAGAAAACACTTTTAAAACTGGTTGCTTAAAATTCAGTATCTTCTGGGAAAGAAAAATGAAATTAACTACTTCAATAGCAAGAGTACAAAATGCAAATAGTGAAAAATTAGTACCCTAGGTACAACTAAATTTTATGCATGTATAGGTAAAGGAGAAAAAAATCACAAACATTCAAGTAATTCAAAAACCACGAGTGACAAGACAGTTATTGAATACTTCCGAGAATATAGATAGAGTTGTATGTTTTTAATGTATTTTTTGTATTTTTTTCAAAATTTCAACAGTTTATCATTTGTGTTAAAAAAACACTTCAAAAGACTGAATATACAATCATAAAAAGTTTAAGAGGAACTTTCAGATAACATAACTTTTTACTTTTGGTATAGTGGTGGAACCATTCACTTAAGTTTAAGCACTTACTGCGTGTCTAAGTGCAATTCATGGACAATGCACAAACATCATCAAACATTTTAGACAGCTGTGGTCTGGTCTATTCCTAAAAACCACAAAGACAGTAACATCCACAATACACATGTCCCACCTCAGGAATTACTTCCTGAGTTAAGGAAAAGTCTAAGCATTCTATACTGAGTTATTTTAGTGCAAATACTTATTTTCATAGAGGGCCATCAAAACAACAGGCTGTCCGTTAGTTTTACTCTGCGAACGAAAACAGAGGAAGTATTAAAGGGACTAATATACTTCCAGAATGGCTGGAATGCATAAAAGAGCAAAATTTGGTGAGATTTGAGGTGAGGGTTATCTAAATTCTATTTCAACAAGCAGAAAATTGTGAGTATAAATACCTGCAGATAAAGATGCCACTTCGAAATCACTGTCAATCATACAGCTGATTGATAAGTGAAAGGATTCATCTACAAGTTACTTTCCAGTTGTTAGGTACTGCTTTGGCCTCTTACAATAGACCAACTGCAATTAAATAAATTGATAAAAATTTAGGCAGAGGAAACTACTCAAGAAAACTGTTCTTTTTGGTGAGAAATGTTTATTGTGGGGGGGAAAGGAGTAAGTCTGGGAAGACCATGAAAATAAAAATGTGTTTGGTACCTCAAAAAGATCAGGAAAAAATGCTACTAGGAAATTAAATTTTTTAAGAAAGGCAACAAAGTATGAACTAAATAAGTATATACACAATCTCACAAAAATAAGAGACACTTGTAAACATTCTGAAATACACAAATATTCTTCAAGCTAAAAACTATTTCGCTTAAAATTACTATGTAAAAGATGAACATTCCAATAATTTTGCATAAAAAATTCTAAAAGAAATATTTTAGTCTAGGCATGAAATCTACTTTAAAACAGGTTTTCTTTTTCTTAGTTTCTGTGTCAGCCAAGAATAATGCTAACATTAGCATGCAAAGATGTTTGTTCTAATGAAAAAACGAATGCTTGTGTCAGTTACTGAGAGGCTAAAAGAACAATGAGAACTTACTGCACAACTTCTAAGCATCAATTCTGAATTAAAATAATTTCCATCTGTGAAAACATTTTAAAGGACTACTCTACTTCTTGACAAGTAAGCCGACAAATAATGGCGAACAACAAAATTATTAGTTGTGTTTTGAGTTAAAGAGGATTTTCATATCCTTACTGGTATTTTCCACAAACGCAGCAGCCAAACAAATATGAGATGTTTTCAAGAAATTAAATGATATTCTGGAGTCAAAATTCACACAAAACAATTCCTAAAAGATATAGTTTAAGGATTACTTACTTTCATAGGTGGTTACTAATCTTTTTTAATCCTTTGTGAACAGGATGAAAAATATCAACCCTCTCCCAGAAAACTGCATTCTGATATAATTTTGCATATATTTTCAGGAGATTCACCTAATAAGGGGTCATTAGTCAAGAATATATATATTTAAAGTGACATATTTAAAAAGGGAAATGTCCTTACAAATAATTAAAAGGCATCAGTGTCTTAGTTTACATAATGACTCTACAATTTTATAAAGCATTTTCACACTTCTAAGCTCATCAGGTTTAAGCTCATTAGAGTCTGATAGTTAACTGTGAGACAGGCCTAGACAGTTTTTATTTCTGTTTTACAACTGAGGAAATTGAGGCACAGAGTTACTGCCAGAATATGCAGTCAGCAATTAGAGGTGGTATTAAAATGTAACCGTTTGATTCCTTAGCCAGAACTTCACTGCTGCTAAAAATAAAAATTCTATGTTTTCTCCACCGGACAAAATCAGGTGCAGGCTGTTTTGGGGAATTCTATATATAATTATAATATAAAATATAATATTTACAATTCTATATGTAAACAGCAAATATGCTTCACCAATAAAATACCTCTTTTCTTTTTTTTCCTTGATAATTTTGTAAGGGAAGATAATTTTTCCAAGTGTATTTTACTGTATTTAATGAGCATTCTTCTATGCAGTTGTATATGTCTAAGCTTTCTTTACAGTATAGCCAAAACATAATCTTTTAATGAATCAAGGTCAGCCACATATACAATTATTACAGCATTATACCATAATACAGTAGTAAATTATAATACTCTCATATCCTTGAACACTATTAAAAGAAAAAAGATAGTTTGCCCCTACATTTAATAACTGCATACTGTTACATTTCTTGCTTTGGTTTGCATAGTTATTATAGCTCTTCCTTCAGGGTTAGCTGAGTATTTCTTCTGCTGTCATTATGTCAGCCTCTACAAGTACCCATCCCTTCTACTAATTTGCTTCTTCTAACTTGTCATGCATACTGGAAAATCAGAAAATTGAGTTTATTAGACTTTAGAGTTCCTCTAAAGTACAAAAGCTTTAATTCACATTTTCTTGTCCATTGGTCTTTTTCTTTGCTTTCTAACGTTCAATGATATTTGGATATACAATAATAGACCTTCAATTTGTATGTACCCTCATAAATTGTCGAAAAGATTTGACTTTTCTTTAAAGATTACCTTTAGCTCCTAACAATATTATAATAGGATCCTATTTCATGGTTAGAGAATAGTGACCCAAACATTGTATTTCAAATAATTTTCTCAGAGAAATAGGGGTTAAGAAATTCAGAAAAAAGTACAAAGAATAACAAGTAAACACAAATCTCTCCATTCTGGCTACTCTTTGTAATTTAATAACTGACATGGAAAATATGCCATAATAATGGCATTGAATCATGTAGGAAGTAAGCTTAAGTGGCCAAAAAGAAAAGGACTTCATTAAAAGTAATACAGGCTAGAAAACACAGGACATTTTTTCATCATATGTAACTTTTGTATACTTTTTTATTCTTAAATAACAGTCATAAATTATGAAAGATATGCCTTATAATTATAAAAAAAAATTAGGTACAAAATAAGAGGTCAATAGAAAATGCCTTAGTTTGAACCTAAAACATTTTCCTAAGTAAACACAGACCATTATTGATAAAATCCTAGTTTACCAAAGCACTTGATTAATGGTGTTAGGTCCTACGAAAACAATCATTTACTATGGGACTCAATATCAAAAGATAAGTTATATGACATATGACTGCCAAAATAAGTTTAAAATCCATGTTACTAGATTAGATGTTAATAAAAAATGTTTTTCTGTTGGTATTATGTAAGAAATTAGGAATTCAGGTATTATTTTTATTTTCACTATTGTCCAGTTTCACAATGGTACAATTAGACTATCTCTAATTTATTTCTACATTTAATCATTTTCTTCTACTTGAATTTTATACCACTGAATAAGGTTAAACAAGGACAGGATACATTTGCATAGCATAACAAACTGGCCTGTTTGATAATAGTAATAGCAGCACTATTAAGTATTTACTATGTGCCAGACACTGTTGTAAGTATTTTACGTGTATCAATTCCTTTAATCCTCACAACAACCCTATGAGATAGACACTATTATCATCTCATTTTAAGACTAGGAAGTTGAGCCTTCAAGGAGGGAAGCAGTTTCCCTAGAGTCACGACTACAGTAGAGCCCTCTAACAAAAGTATATGACTCCATGTCACTAAACTAGATTAGCTCCTATTTTAGAGCATTGTATTTTAGTACTTTAAAGTACATTTTCTAAATTCCATCCCTCCATGTTACCAACACCACCCACTTTAAAAACAAAACAAAAATCACTCGGAACTCATCGACACCTTCAAATTCATTAGGACAAAATCTATTTATGGTTTATGTATAGGGATATGCAATCAGTAATGCGTTTTGTTAACACATTTCAGAAGTACATATGTAAGGAAGAATACTATATAGGCCAAAAACATCTCTCCTAAATTGTCAGACAGGACTGTAACAAGCAATGCTAATAAAATAAATACCTTTAACAAGTATTTGAGATTCTATGTAAGTTTTAAAAATGAAATCCAAAAACAAATCCCCACCCACTGCCTCCAACCTTCCAGAAAGCCCAAATAACCCCCCAACAAAGCCCCTATATTTAGTTGTAATAAAATCCAACTAAGTATAAATCCCTAACACATTTAAGTAGTTTGGTTTTCTCTTATTTTTATTCTAAACCCAACGAAACCCAAATTAAAATCGCCCCTGCAAAGCCTTCCTTAAACAAAAAGGTATTTTTCAACAGCCCACAAAACTATTACGATACATTTCTTCCACTAAAGTAAATGGAAATTTTTAGTTCATTATTTGTTTCTTATTAACATTTAATGGGGTTATAAAGAATACAAACAAAAGAAAATAAAAGCTGGAACCTCGAAAAATGAGGGCTTATATTAGTCAAAGAATTGCACGGAGCAGCAAATAACACCTTGCGTATGACTATTTCTAAAAACAGGACACCCCACGTTCCCTGTGAAAAGGGAATGACATTTTAAATACACAGACATTAGGATTTACTATAGCTCTTGTACATTTTTTTCAGTATTTACATTTCAACAATATTTAGAACAGCAATAATTTTCTATCATAACATGTTCACTCTTAAAATTCACTGTGAAAACTTTAAAAATTAAGCTATATTTTAAAATCCAATGGTTTCTTGCACATTGTGAACATATCTGATATGATTTGAGAAATCACTAAAAGTATTTCCGATTTTTTATACAAAACAGAATGGTATCCAGGTCAAAGACTCTAGGGAATTTAATTACTGTATTGTCACCAAATGATTACAGCCACTTCAGATATAATTAGTTCTCAATATTTAGGTTTCATAGGCTACTTTTTTCCTTAGGTACTAAAGATAGTTTCTTTACATTCCCATTAGAAATTAATCTTTGTTAGAAACTTTACCAAAAACAAAAACAAAGAGAGTGTTTACCACAATGTAGGCTTTCAAAATACTCTGGATGAAATTAAAATTCTTTGAGAGAAAAAGCATATTCATATGTTTCAGAATGTTTGTACAAACAGAAAATCCAGCTTATAACTAGAACGTTCTGGAGACTGGAAAAAAAAAAGAAAATCCAGCTTAACTTTTAATAAGTGACTGAACATTACTATGCCAGACAGACTATAAACCTCAAAACTAAAGATACAAGCATAAATAAAAGGAATGGGGGTAGAAGCTAAAAAAGCTAAGATGATAACAGACGACCTCATTCTTCTGATTCTATTCAAAAAGCAAATTCTATAATAGCCAGAACCAAATTATTTTGGACACAAGGAAATAGCAAGAAACAACTCCAAAATAAACAAAGAGGCCAACACACACTGATAGAATATAAAATCACCTGTCCAATTTTGCACAATTCCCCATAAACTTGAAACAAATAAGCTATTACTTTAACCAAAACACCAGCACGTTATCAAAGGGGACACCATATATCAATGAATAGATACGAAATGGCAATAGAAACAACAAACCTTGATTTAGTAAACTTCAAGAATAAAGTGTGAAATTATAGAAAAAAATAAAATTTTCTTAATGTCTGAAACTTGAATAAGCAAGATATAAAACCAAAGAAACAGACAAAAAAAGAGCCATAATTTTCAAAGTATGTAACCGGAGCTAAAGCAGTATTTGGAAAAAGTCTTAACTAACAGCTTGAGTGATCTAATTCTGAAAGTTCAGTGGCATACAGTGTATACGAGATGACTAAAAATGGTTTGACGCCCTTATGTAATTATAAATTTTGTTGTTCAATTGTTATACAAATAAGAGGAATAATTTTTGTTATTCCTGGCAAAAGATTAACAGGTGGTAACCGGCTTAGAAAAGTGAATGCCATCAAGAACAAACTGATATATTCAAATATTACAACTGAAAAAATATTTTCTTCAGGTATGGTGGCTTGCACCTGTAGTCCCAGCTACTCAGGAGGCTGAGGCAGGAGGATCACTTGAGCCCAGGAGTTTGAGGTTGCTGTGAGCTAGGCTGACACCATGGCACTCTAGCCCAGGTAACAGAGTGAGACCATCTCAAAATATATAGACATATTTTTTTCTTGGTGTTCATACCAAAACCTTTACTAGGATAACCACCTTCTTCTCCATTGAAAAAAGTTTAATAACATAGTAGAAGATAGAATATTAACAGAAGGCGTATTTTAACAAGTACTACTCTAATAAATAGTACCAAAAATTGCAGTGACTCTTGGGGGAAATCTTTTTGTAGTTTACTTACCTCCACTGACTGCATCTTGCTCCTCCCCTTCAGGAAATGCAACCTGGCTTGGCAAGCTATTCCTAGATCGAGTGACTGTCTCTAACTGGGAAGCCCGTCCCAATAAAGATAGCTCATCTAGCACCTCTCCCTCTTTGGCCTCAAGATCTGATTTGGAAGTGGTTAAGGGTTTTATACTTTCAGGTGCCATTAGCCTGTTTGAGTCATTCAAACACGCTACCGTGCCACTGTCCAAGCTCAACACTCGGGCACGAGTCTTGGCACTATTTGTGCTGGAAGTCCGACGTGTTGCTCGCTTTTTGCCAGTTCCTTCAGGACCCAAATGAGCTTTGTGTGTGTGGTCAGAGTCAGTTCCCCTTTCTTTATGAGTATGTTTGGTCTTGAGAGCACTGTACCTGCCCTCAGGAGACTGACAGGAATGAGAAGTGGTGCTAGAAGAGCTGTCGCTGCCGAACTGGTGAGCAGACTGAACACTTGATGCTCTACTCAAGTCACTTTGATCACTGGAGTCCTCATCATGACAAAATATAGCACTATGTGGTTTGGTACCTGAAACACCTCGAAAGGAAACATAGTCCCTATGCCGACTAGAATCAAAACTGCTGGCCCGTTTTTTTCCTGTCCGTCTCCTGCCTGGCTTGTGGGCAGAGGCTGTCCGGTGGATTACGCTAGAGGATTTAGGTCGGACATCCCCTTCCTTTTGCTTTCCGCCAACATCTTTACACACTTTTGAATCCACTGAAACAGCTGACTTATCACTCTGCTCCTCTTTGTTTTCCACTGTGTTTGCATGTGGTCTGTCCCCCTGGGGAGTAACCTCGTTTGCATGGGGATTTGTATTGGCTTCTTCAGAGGCAGAGGTGCTCAGCTTCCTCTGGCTGTGCATCTCTTCGGAGGTGTTGGAGTCCTTGGCCTCGGGAGCCCCACCGTTTGCATTCACTTCCACCACAGTCTTCTCACTGCTAGTCCTTTTGTCACTGGGACAGCTACTCTTCTCTTCTGGGTCAGCACAGCACTCTTTTTTCCTGCCACTCTTCGTTCCTGCTTTAGGAGACTCCTCGTGCTCTGACAAGATGCTCTCTATGTGAGTTGAGCTGGTCTGCTCACTTTTATAGCTGCTGACAGTACTGTTGGTGTCCCGGTCTGTCCCACTGCAGTAGCTCTCTGTTGACCCACTACTCCGTGTACTCAGGCTCCTCAAGCTGTCCACGCTTTTGTCTGCTTTCAGCGGTTTGCTCTTCCCACTTTTTGTGGGTGGCTGAGAATTACTCTTTCTCAAGTCACCAGCAAGCTGAAATTCCCCAGATAAACAAGAATTTTCCACCAAGGATTCTTTGGATCCAGAATGAGGTTTGGAAGATTCTAACTCACTAACTGGATCTAACCCACGTCTTTGCTGATAAAGAGGGAAGTCATTCAGTGAAGTGTCAGGAAAAGCCACAGCAGAGCTAGAGGTCCGTGGTACACCTCGTGGCCGGTGATCTTTCCTATAAGAGTGTGAATGTAAAGGTACAAGAGAAGCTACTTCTGTGTCACAGGCATTGGACAGCGACTGATCAACATGGTGGTGGTGGCTATGACTTGGCAGGCTCACTTTGTCGCTGACGTCCCTTGGTAAGTCCTGTCCACAAGAGGATAAAGAAGGCTGAATGGAGATGAAGGAGTCATTGGAGACCAGACGAAAGAGCTTCCGATCAGTTGCCAAATCTGTTTCAAACACATATTTGGAAATGTTAACACAAATGCACGATCTGTTTTTCTACTGTTTACAATGGAAAGAATTCACTGCATACAGTAAATCAAGTATAAACAATTTCTCAAGCAGCTCACTGAGTAAGAGTTGGCCAGTCATTCCAAAGAGCTGGTTTCTATTTCACAGCTGCACAAAGAAAGCATTCTACTGATGGAATGAACTGAACTTCCAAATCTGAGTTCTTCAACTGGCCTCAGAAAAAGTTCTATAGACTACCAACATTAAAATAAGAGGCAACAAAGGATTATATTTAAAATGGACCTGGACTTCTATGCAAGCTCTAACCTCAGGTTACCCTCTCAGCCTCACTTTCCTCATCTGTAAAATGTGGTATCACCTCACTGAGTCATAGGGAAGGCATAACTGAGTTAATAACATATACTGCTTGGTACAATGCTACCATAGTTAATGATAGCTATCATTGTTTCACCTCACTAACACAATACTCAAATCCTTTCAAAAAACTAATATGAATTATTTTATAAATCAACAAAAACCTAGAGTAATCAGGTTACCAGAAAATAAATAAATAACTAGGCTGACCAATGCCCAAACAAGAGATGATATAATGATGTGAGGCATCTTGCTATTTGTAACAGTTAAAACAACAACAAAAATAATTACAGGGCAAAATAGTATATTTTTTTCTTTTTCATTATTAATAAGCAATTACAAAATACCTCATAAAAATACATTATCCTCCTATATCTTTTAATCGTTCAGGGCAGTGATTAGTGACTCATCATATATACTATGCACATAAATGTAAATATAGATACAGATATAAATAAATCTATCTACCTACCTACCTACATTGTAATTTATCTTGGAATATAGCTTGACAACTGAACTGCACAATAGCTGATTTTTTTACACACATTTTGACAGACAAGGGTGGTTGAACCTGCTGTTAGTTCAATAAAAAGAAAAATTATTGTCTTATTTGTCATAGCTGCACAAAGTACAATAAAAGATTCTATAGTAAGTCAGACTCTTCCCAGTAGAATCCCAATGATGTAAGCAGACATTTCCCCCTAAGATTAAAATAAAATGAGTTACTAGAAATGTTTATATACTTTAAAAAAATCTAAACCTAGATTAGATCTAAATAATTAAAAACTCAGAGATAGCCTCTACAGTCTACTATGTAAATTGTGATTTATAAATGACCTATTAAGCTTTCTCTTATGTTTTAAACTTTTCAAGATAAGTAAAACCCATGTTCTTTATCATTTGTCCCAAACGGCTGACACTGTACTTGGGTTCTTATATCCTCTAAATACCAAAATTTAAAAGTTAGCATTGTATTTACTTTTTTGTAGTATTAAATAATACCGTTATTTCTATAAACTCTCAATATATATTTCTAATAAGCAATTATGGAATAGTATGATAGTCATATTTCAAGGATATGAATTTTCCAGAATAAAAACTTATCAATTCTAAACACACAGTTGAAAATCACTAAATCTAATATATAACAAAGGACTTTTTAAAAAATGCTAATGATCAAAACCACTCCAAGACATTTAAAAAGCAGAAATTTAAGTTTTTCATTTTAAAAGATACAGCCAAACTTAAAACATGTACTTTTTTCAATGGTGCTAAACAAATATACCATAAAAGGTTTAATTTTGTCAGGAAGTATTTTAGGTGGTTTTAGGAAATTTTCAGGTAAATATACTTTCTTACACATTTTTTCTTACTCGCACCAATAGAGTCAAAGACTATATCAAAGTTAAGAGGCTCTAATCAACACACAGAGATACTATTTTTTATCTAATTAAACTTTTTTTCAGTAATTGTTATTAGCAGTGTTTAGCATAAGAAAGGCACACTCACATACTCCTCAAGGTGGTGCAAACTGGTGTAACCTTCTGCAAAGCAGTCTGCAGATATGGCCAAAAACCTTGAAAAAGTATTCTTACCGTTTGATCAGTAATCTATTTCTAGAAATTATTGCTAAAGGATAAAATCAAATACGTGTATAAGGTTTTAGCACAAAGTTGTTCATCTCAGGTTATTACAAAAGTTCTTAAAATACAAAAAGGATAACAATGTCCAATAAAAAATGGTTGAATAAAATATGTACTGTATTAATAATTTCATAAAGGCTCTAAAAACATTTTTAAAGAGTGTATAATAATATGAGAAAACAAGTAAAAGAGGTAGCACTGTATAAAAAGTATAATTCCAGTTCTGCAAGTTAAAAAGAATGCTAAGGACTAAGAAGTGTGCCAAGGAGTGAGTATCCGGCCCTCTCTCCCTGCAGGGAGGAGAAGACAGAAGGTGAGCATGTGCTCAAAACTGGGCCTGAGCTTCTCCATTCAGTTCTATAAAGTTATTCAGGTTTTTCTCCCCCATCTCGTATCGCGATATTGGTATTTTTTGGTTTCTTTGGTTGTTGTTGTTAGCTCAACCACCATTGTGGGGATACATGTTGCTGATGTGCTAAGACAATCAAATACAAAAGGCGGCCTGAGTGATGGGGCCTATTTCCCAGACCACTCCCTTGCAGCAGTGCACCTGAAGAGCTTCAAAAACAAGCTGGTGGACATCATCCAGCAGAACAAAGAGAGGTGGAAAGAGTTAGCTGCACAAGGTGCGCCTGATCTTTATAAGAACTCACAAGATTTAGTAAATGCTGAAGAAAAACATGCTGATACACATCCATAGATCTGAAACACCTTAAAGGCTTCTGTCATTTTAAACATGAGAGGATAATGAAAACAGCATGACAACATCCTAAATCCTCAATTTCCCACAAAGCTATATCTCCTTTTTCAACATATTAATTGGATCAAGCCATTTTTGTGGATTTCTATACAAGGAATTAAGAAGAACATAAATTTTGAGCTAATAATTCTGGCCAAATAAATACATTCAAAGTTGCTGTTTTTAGCCAGTGCTGCTGCCATTGTTTTTCCTCCACAACTTGGCCTTCTTCAATTAAGCCAGATAAATTTTTAAGACAAAAGTCAATTTTAAATTTTCCTCACTTTGAGCCAGTCATAGTGACTGTGTAATACATGTGCAGAAGATGAAGGCTTTTTAAATTTACTTTCTTGCACCGTCTTATACAAAGTGTTATAACCTCAAATATCTCAAGGTCCTAAATAAAAGGGAAGCAAAAACAAAATTACGGGAAAAATATTTTTTTGCAGTACTGGGGAACAGGCTACTTAGATCGTCCTTCTTTACTTCAAATGCAAGAGAACAGAGGGAAAGGTGGGACCGCTCAGAAGCTGAAGTCCTGTGGCTACAATGGAGCATCGCAGTGCTGGTGCAGTGACCTGATGAATACCTCGCTGCAACTCTCATCCTGGGAAATGGCAGTGAAACCTTTCTCTGAACCCAGTGGATGAACCTGCACCCTTCCTGTGGTGTCAAAACACTCAAGTTTCACCTCCATGGGTGTGGTCACAAAGCAGGGCACACGGTACCTACAGTCCATGAAAACAGACTGTCAGCCATCAGTGAAGACAGACACTAGAATGGGATATAGAATTTCCCTTTTGGGGTGTTCATCCTATCAAGATGTAACAAAATATATTACAAGCCAAGGGATAAGAAACAAGAAGTATGTGCATGTGTGCTGAAAAATGTCTATGAAAATGGAAGCCCACCCTTTTCTCTACAGATAACATTATGTGATGTGACTTTTAAATTTTACTACACAAAAACAAACTGCAACCCTCAAAGGCCCTGCTTCCTTGTCATGTTTTGACTAGGCAAGTGCAAAGCATTTCCTTTGCTCCAAACTGAAGAACTACCTTTTTTGTTATTAGCTGACAAGAAAGGTCAAGCACAATTAGGTGTTGTAAGTTTTTACTATACAAACATTTCAGTGTTTGTGAGCTTCAGTGAATTTGTCTTTGTGAAAAGAATCAAGAAAAGTAGTCTTCAATTAAATGACATGAAGGAGGATCCATCCATCCATCCTAACGAGTTTTCTGTTGCACCTGCTTCCTTCCTGGGTTCCACAATGGGAAGTAATATTTTAGAAATGGATACAATCAGAAGTTAAGCCCAAGTAGTGAGATTTTATAACTCACTACTTAGATCTCTTTTGATGTGTAAGCCGTATTCTATATGTGAATTTATTATGCATGATTGTAATTTAAGATATAGCTCTGTGTAGACTCTTTTAAATGTTCCATGAATTAGCCAGGTGTGGTGGCATGCACCTATAGTCCCAGCTACTTGGGAGGCTGACACAGGAGATCACTTGAGCCCAGGAGTTTGAGGCTGCAGTGAGCTATAGAGGATCATGCTACTGCACTCTACCCCAGACAATAGAGACCTCATCTCAAAAAATAAAAATAAAAAATGTTCTGTGAATAAGGTCATTACCTCAAGTTTTACCTGAATCTTGTGCAGAACACAAGCTAAATAATTGAATTGTATCACAGACATTACAATGCAATTGATATTTTAAATTTAAGCAGTAATGACTGATCTACAATAATGTGCTGGGGGAAAACATTTATAGACATATAAATCACGGTGACTTCCGGTCCTTTAAAAGTGTACTTTCATTTCCATTTATGGAGAAACTGTAACTACTGCTTTTAATGTCTTTTTAAAATGAGCTATGTACCAGCTAGAAAATATTCTGCATTTAAAATAGAATCTGACTGGGAAATCTAATTACTATTGTTCCTATTTAAGTCAGCTGTCTTTCAGTAAAGCTACAGAATCTCTCCAAGGAGAAGTAAATTGAAACACTGCTTCTCATATGTCACAGGAAACACAGCCACTTTGTTCCTATTAATACTTTAAGATCTATAGACTTTGTTATTTAAAAAAGTAGGGGAATGCAAAGAATTCATCAAATTTCTGTACATGGGCCTTAAACTAATTTTCCAGGTTATGTGACTTATAAAGCACTGTGACCAAACTTCCAGAGGGAATGGAGAAAAGATACTTCACTTTTTCAGAAAAGTTGTCATACTGCTTGATGTACCTATTTCCTAATCTCCCTCTCTCTCTCTATTCCCTACATTCCCTACTTCTCTCCTTATTTCTTTCAATGTTTCATATTCCTTTCTTTTCTTTCTAAGACTACTTAGCACTAATTAGTAGGAAGTCAGAGTGGAAGTTATCTGTGCCCATCCCTTTTGCAAACCTTCCCATGTCCCGTTTTGTACTTTTATCCTCAGCTACTCAACAAATATATCTTCCAAGTTCATTTGTCTTTCCATTTAACCAGAGCCTCTTTTATTTAATTTTTAACATAATACCTAGAATTCTTGTGCTTTTAATATGCTGTAATTCTCTGTATTTCCTACTATGATTGCTGAATAAATCATATTTGAGGGACAAAAATAAAAGAATGCATATGTGCGTATGTTTGTACTAATGTTAAAAGTGATTTGCCATAGCCAGCCACAAAAATATAAAGTTCTAACACATGCTATAATATGGTAAGTAAAAGAAGACAGACACTAAAAACACATAATATATAATTCCATTTATATGAAATGTCCAGAATAGGCAAATGCATAGAGATAAAAAGTAAACTAGTAGTTATCAGGGGCTGGTTGAAGGAGGAAATGGGGATTTATCAGGGGTACAGGTTTCTTTTTGGAGTGATGAAAATGTTCTGGAATTAGATAGCGGTGATGGGTGTACGACCTTGTGAATGGATTAAAAACCACTGAATTATACTGCAATTAAAAAATACAAAAAAAGTGAAACACCAAAAAAATTAACAACAGCTTCTTGTGATAGAAGTACAAATTATTTTTCTTCACACTTAAACTACATGTTTTAAAGGTAACACACATTACTTTCATAAACAAAAATCATTATTTTCCTCCTCTCTTCTGGATCGTCCCCATCAATTACACAAACATGGTATTATTTCCCTTACGACATCTTAGAAAATCCAAATCCCTCCCTTATCCTTAATTCCCCTGCTAGTTATCACATTAAGTCTCTGTCCCCTTTATAAAAATTCACTAAAAGAATAGTTTATATTCACTGTCTTCGATTCTCCTTCTCCAGTTCCCTCTTAAGCAGATTCCAAACCCACTCCATTAAGACTGTGCTTATCGAGGTCACCGACTCCCTCTACGTTATTAAATCCAATGGTCGAGTCTCCATCCTCACGTCCCTTGACCAATTAGCAGCATTTGACAAAGCTGATCAATCCATTCTCCTTGAAACACAGGGATATAACAATCTTCATTTTCCTTCTATCTCATTAGTTATTCCTACGTAGTCTCCTGGACTTCTTAAACTGGAAAGGCTCAGGGCTCAGTCCTTAAGGCTTTTTTCATTTTTCTATCTACATTTCCTCTTTGTAGATCTCATCCAGTTTTCTGTCCCCGCAATAAACTAAAATTCAGAAATACCTGTAACTAGTAGTTCCTCCATCTTCTACCCAGCCCCTGTACTCATATGGGAATGGTCTAAAGTTCTAATCTTAGATACAGAAGACATGAGTGAGGCTGGGCAGGGAAATTATAGATTACCCCCTCTTAGAAGTGAAATAATAGAGAACACCCCCACACATACATCCTCAGTTTTCATCCAGTCATCCTGAATCATGTGACAAAATGAGCGCCAACTAATCAACTAACTGCTAACCACCTAACTAAAGGTCACTGTCCTATAAATCCAAACCAGCCAGCAAACCAGTCTCAAATGGTATTTAAGGCAGAACAAACACTTGTCACTAGGTGGTGCCAAACCATAGCCAGGAAGAAGGATTTGGATTAGGAAGCCAGGCAACGCAAACCCCCAGCAGGCTCGCCCTGTTAGTTTACGAACTTTATAATAACCCAACCCCCATATTTGACATGATTTTTTTTTTTGGTATTTATGCACTGACAACTCCTAAATTTAAAACTCCAACCCTGACCTCTCACCTGAAATCCAGACCTAGTTACTCATGCCGCTTACAGGTCTAATAGCCCCTCGTATCAGGTATGTCCCAAACTGAACTCCCTCTCTTACCTCCCCGAATCTGCTCCTCCTCAGTCTTCCCCCTTTCAGTTAATGGGCACTTCATCCTCCCAGCCACTTGACCCAAAAGCCTTAGAGTCATCCATGACTACTATTTCTTTCATATATAACATATGCAAACCCGTCAACATACCCTCTTATTAATATCTTCCACACACACACACACACACACTCTCTCTCTCTCTGTCTCACCACTTCTTGCTACCATGATCTGTGCCCTGGATTATTGCAATAATCTGCTAACTGAATTTCCTGCCTTATCTTTTGCCCCTTTTAATATATTCCTCAACGCAGGAGGCGAAAGTGATTTTGTTAAAACGTAACACAAACCATCTCACTCAAAATTAAAACGAACACCTTTAAAATGGCTTATAAGACTCTGTACAGTTTGGCCCCTCACTTACTCCACGCCAGCCACATTATTTCTCAAACCTGCAGGCGTGTTCCCACTTTAGGGCTTTTGCTCTTGCTGTTTCCTCTGCATGGAGGGAGTCCCTCCCTCCTCAGATATCCTGACAGCTCATTTCTCCTGCTTCAGCTCTTTGTTCTCACTCTATGCAAAATTACAATTTCCCCAGCCCCACCACACCCTATCCTCTGTCTCTATTTACCCATACATAGACTTACACTAGTATGTTTCCATACTAATAGTATGGAAGCCACAAGAGGGTAGAAATTTTTGTTTGCTGATTTTTTTTTTCCAGTACTTAAAACAGTATCATAAACATAATGAATACTCAATATTTGTTAAATGTTAAAAACATGGAAAAATGTTACATAATAAAGGGAAATTATAAAACTATCTGAAAGGAGTGTAACATAGGTTTATTTCTATAGATATACTAAGGAATATAGTACAGTCCTATAATTCAAACTAGATCTGGATTATAGGACTGCCACTTCTTAACTGTGTGACTTTGGGCGAGTTTCTTATAACTGCTTTCTTAAGACATAATATGCTCATCCATAAAGTGAGATAGTAACAGTATCGACTTCAAATGCTTATAGTGAATATTAACTGGATAAATGCATATAAAGTGCTTAGAAGAGAACTTCAACCAAGGGTTACAGATGAAGACCCACAGAGCGAAATCCTGTCCTCTATTTGTTTTTGTAAATGAAGCTTTAGTGTAGCACAGCCATCCCGCTCATTTATGAATTTTTATGGTTCCTTTCACTCTACAAAGGCAGAGTTGAGTAGCTGAGTAGCAAGAGAGACCCTATGGCCTACAAAGCTATCTGGCCCTTTACAGAAAAAGTATGCTGACCCTGAACTTGGACAACACTATGCAGTCAGCGAATGTCGGAAATCATGATCTATGTTACTATATAGCTGCAAGGGTAGATTTGTGTGTATACAATTCCCAACCTGCCAAACTACAAAAATCTTGCTTGCCCATGGTACTTTCCAGATATAAAAGATGATAAAGACATATACGACCCCCTAAATGCAGTGGCACCAATCCCTCTAAGGTTATTATCTAGTTGTTGAGATATACGAAGGGTCACATACATTATAGAAAATGATACTGTAATTCTCAAAGTAATTGATTCACCTTTCGTTTTTAAAAAAGTGTCTATACCATACTACATACTGCATGTTTAGAAGTCTTTTCCGTTTTGGGAGTTGGTAGGGTTGGAAAGGATGGTCCATAAAAGCAAATAAACAATGATAGCGTACTATAATTAAAAAAAAAAAAAAGTTAAAAACTTGAAATTCCAAATAACAGTAACAAAATATGCTTATAAGAAATGAACCTGGTTCATTTGGAATGGGTTGTTTGGTAAAGGAAATTAAAAAAAGAAAAAAGGAAATAAACCTGGGTAAAATATTAAATTAATGGACAAATGTCATACTTTAGTGATATATTTGTAGCTTCATAATAAACAAGTTTCATAATTAAAAAGAGAAAATTTATCAGCCTGTCTGCCCAAATATCACCCATAGGTTAATAAAAATAAAAATAACAAGAGTTATAATCGGGTAGAAAAAGAAGCCAGGTTTCTAATCCAGTTATGGCTCATTGATTATATAACCTTGGACAATTCCATTAAAAATAGGATGACATATTTGTCCTTGTATGTTTGAAAATTAAACAGCAAACATGAAAATGTGGTAGTTTTAAAAACTCAGTAAAAACCAAAATATTCATTTGCAATGGAGCTGAATAAGAAGAAAAAAAATTCACATATAACCAAAATTTCTATCAACAATCTGTTACAGGAAGGTACCATGTTTATTTGGCAGAATATGCATAACTGAACTCCCATAAGCTAAAAGCACTTATAATGCTTTATTACTATTATTACAGTAACATTTTTATTAACATTTCCTAAAAATACCATAATAAATTATTATCAACTTCTGCCAAACTGCAAGCAGTAAATTCCACAAATTCACTCAGGTCATCATAATACACAACATCACTGTGAAGTATAATGAATGTTCTTACCTTGTTCTTCACTTCCTTCCTTACAAAGACTAGAGCTCTGGCCCAAACTTAAACTGATATCATCAGAAGTCTTAGCAGTGTCTGTATCTCCTACAAAGTTAAGAGAAACATGTGAGGCCCCTATATTAAAAGTAAAGGCTGTAATGTGGCATAACCGAGGAAGGACATCAAGGCATACGGTAGGTATCAATCAACTAAAGCAGTTTTGTGTATGAAAGATTACAGTAGTAGAAGCAATGAACTAATAAGAAGTATCATGGACTGTCAGAGAACATAATTATTCTCACGGAACTACAAACCATATAATATGGAAAGCTGCATAATATAGCTAACAAAACTGTTTCTTTAAAAATAAGTAGATTTTAAAAAGAAATGCAAATTGTGTAATAGCTTGAAACAATGTAAATTTCCCTCCCGGGGAAAATTAGCAAGCTAAAAAATTATAGGATAAAAATAAGAAGAATTTATTTATTTTATTACATATTTATTATTATATGTTCTATACATCTGAAGTAGATGTATAGAACCAATGACAGAAAATAACTTTCCCTTTTTTTAGTGTCTCATCTATACCCACATTTAAAGGTTTCACATCAAAGTACTTCATTTATCATGAACCCTACCAAAACTCATGAAAGTATTTTCCCTCGAGGCAAGGAAATTTCTTATAGATCAAAACTTACAATTCATGGAATATAACACATCTTTTGAGAAATTTGGATGATGAAAGATGAACACAATTTAAATCGAACGAGCATTAATAAGATATATAATCTTATCTATAAAATAATTTCAAGAATGATTTTTCATTACATTTAAATGTATAGTACCTATCTTTATTACAACCAAAAATGAAATGGAAAGTCAGAGGCAACTTTTAAATTCGATTTTGTCTACCTTTAATAGTTGCTGCTGTTCCAAGACGAGAGGAGCCAGATCCAATCTGAAAACGGGACGTGAGTAAATAAAATGAATGAAAGTGCTAAGTATGTCATCAAAAGTATCGTATCAAACATGCTATCAGTCACTTTTATCAGTATTAACAGAAGCTTTGGCCACGTTCTATTAGAGTCATACAACGTGTTTGCTGTGGCACATGCTGCGTACATCTCACAGATGTGCTGAGATACCGAATCCCTCTGCATGCTCAAGAATGAAGGAGCCCTAAAGGTCAGATGCCTCCAACCTCAAGCAACTCAAGTCATATAATTACTGTCATTTTTTACATCGCATCATGACATGCTCATGTTACAAACAGCAAGCCCAGGTGTTATGTCCAACTGAAATAAATTTAGACTTCTCAGGGTACATAAAGGGAAAGTTTGGGGGACGAAACATATTAGCATATGCTACAAAGAGCAACATAAATCTTACTGTCAGATTCTTAGTGTATCATTATATACTTTCCTTAGTTCCAGACAAAAAGTAAACACTTCTTTGTAGACAGAAAATTTAAAAAGAATAGAAATCTAAAGCATCCACAAAAAAATGAATTTTTAGCACAAACTATAGATCGAAAACTAAAATCTGATTGTGGAGCTTTTAGTGCTTATAGTCAAGATGGTATAATACTTCCCTAAAAATCACACAAATACTGCAACTTCCACAAACAAATTAGGGAAACCAAACATAACAACATGACAGTTACTAAAGCAACAAGTCTTAGCAACTCCTCCTACAACCTGTTATCATAGGATTCGAAGAACCCAGTCAAGCAAATTTACCCTTGTAAAGTAAAATTAAGACTATCCATATAATACTTTATATTTTACCAAGTCTTCCTTTTCATTGATTCAATTTAAATAGGAGTATACCACAAGACATAAGCTCAAAACACAGGTTAACGTTGACTTTGAAGGGGCATGAGGGACTTTCTCGATCTGGATGGCAACTGAATGGACGTACACAGATGTAAAAATTCCCTGAGCTACAAACTTAAGATGCGTACAATGTTGTATAAGCTATACGCCAGTGAAAAAAGTAAATAAAACTAAGCACACAGATATGGGTTGAAACTGCCAATAAACTCTTGATGTAGCCAATAAAAAATATGCTTTATAATATTTTTTAGCTATTTATTAAGCTTGATTCTCCCAGTTTTTCCTAATTTCTGCTTTCAATTAGCTATGAAAGGCACTGCAGTTAGCCAGAATGAAAAAGGCCAAAAAGCATTTTACTGAAAAAGAAAGTTTTGTTCTTACCATACCTGCTAACACAAGTTACAGAACACATGTTATTCTTCTACTAGAATTATAAACACATAATGGATAGAAATTTAAAAACAAACATGTAAACAAAAATACCATTTTATGCGCACCCTTCTAAGACTTTAAACTTAAAAAAAAAACAAAACCAAAACTTTTTGAATATGGGCATAGTAATCATTTGCTCACAACCTCAAAGTGTTCTCTTTCTCCTTCCTTAATAAGTTCCTTATTTTGTTCAGGCACTGGACACACATCTTTTGGTCTATGAGAAGTAGGCCCAGTCCCCTGTCTAGAGGTAGGCATATGACCTAGTTACTATCAATGAATGTATGGGAGAGTATGTTGGATGGCTCCAGTCAAAGATCTTTCCATGTCTGCGAAGAAGGTAATCCAAGGAAAATCTCTCTGCTCCACACTGTTGCCTGCCTGCCTCCTAACTTTTCAACAGTCATGACTGAAGCTGCTGTACTCATCCTGTAACCCTGAGGGAAAAGCCTACAGAACTGTCAAAATGCCAAACCAGAACCCTGACGTTACTGAGCTGTTCAACAATCACCTCCAGATTTAGGTGACAAACTCCTATCTCTTTAAGTCACTGTTAATTGAGTATTCTATTACTTGCTCACAAAAGCATTCTTGGCTGGGCACGGTGGCTCATGCCTGTAATCCTAGCACTCTGGGAGGCTAAGGCAGGAAGATCACTTGAACTCAGGAGTTCGAGACCAGCCTGAGCAAGAGTGAGACCCCTGTCTCTGCTAAAAATAGAAAAATTAGCTAGGCATCGTGGTGTGCACCTGTAGTCCCAGCTACTCGGGAGGCTGAGGCAGGAGGATCGCTAGAGCCCAAGAGTTTGAGGTTGCTGTGAGCTAGACTGATGCCACAGCACGCTAGCCTGGGCAACAGAGCAAGACTCTGTCCCCGCCTCCTGCCCCCCAAAAAAGCATTCTTAATGGATACAATGGGGCAATTAAATTTTACTCTTCACACTTTTCTGTATTATTTAAGCTTCGCCCCAAAATAACTAAGCATTGTGACCATTTGCATATGAAAAAACAGAAGATCAAGAATATAAATCATAGTACATCCAAATGCAATGCAGTCCTCAAAGTGTCACTGTAGAAAAACACCTAATGACATTAACATTCATGATGCACTGGGTAAAGAGAATCAAGTTTCAAACAGCATACACACTATAATTCCACTTTCTTTAGAAAAGTTTTTGATTACATTATGGATGATTTTAATTTTCTTCTTTTCGTTTACCGTTATTTGTTAAATTTTCTAAAAAAATTAAGAAAAAATAATATCTTCCTACACTTGGGGGGGTGAAATTTATTTAAGCAGTTTGCATAAACGAAAACATTCCACTGTTTCTTCTCTTTGATAAGTGCCATAGGAAAGGCCCAGGATGGATGATGGATATCAGAGAAGAAAGGTTTCTTCTAACTATAGAGCATACTGGGCAAGGCTACTTCCCCTACAAAGCCTGGCCTTTCTCTTCAGCTGAAAATAATTATTTTCTCCTCTGAAATCATTAGCCCTTTTGTACCATTTCTAAAGCAATTATTATTTTGCATCTTGCACTTCTATTTCCTTAGTAATATATATCACATCTATAACTCTGGTTACTTACATCTACCATGAAATTGCAATCTCTTTGAGGGTAAAACCACTCCCCATCCTAGATTAAATAAAATGCCTTGAATATTATCAGGTACTAAAATACTTGAAGGTAGACAAGTCACAAAAGGGAAGAGAAGAAGATAAGAAAGAGAAAAAAAGGGGGAAAAAGAGAAAGGAAAGGGAAATGAGAGCAGAAGATGGAAGGGAGAAAGTAGAGGTGGCAAGAAAGAAAGAATAACGATGACTGTGATGTAGCCACTATGGTCCATGAGTCCACTGTTTAACACAGAAGACATTTACATAAACAATCATGATAATGTGTGACAACAAAATATGTGCAAGGAACAACAGTACGTCTGCACTGATAATATCTCCACCAATATACAAAAAGCCTGACTCTACTTCTTCCCCTCAGCTTCTCTAAAGGGTAACAATAATGATGTCAACCTTTTAACTTGCTTTAAACAGTATAAAATGAAAACACTACAATCCTAGTAGCACAACCTGTAATACTGGCCAACTTTTATTCAAAAGTTATTATTGTAAGTAAAAAGTTTCTATTTTAAGGAAAGGTATGCTGTGTGCACATATGCTTTAATTACATTCAAGAAGGGACTCCCTCCCTAAAATGAACAGGGCAAATTCCAATAGACACAATGCCAAGGGCAGAGTATCCAAAGGTGGCTAGCCACTGCTATACTCTTCACCTGTCCTACTACGAAAATCAGAAGAAGGTGTGGCTCTCCAAAAAATTACTGGAAAAATGTAGCCTTATTCCTCAGGGTAATCTGACACTGCCTACATTTGTCAATAAGAAAGCCAGGGTTAATTAGAAATATAAAACATGCAGCCATGATCGACAATTGAGTCATTTTATTCTACAAAAAGATATTGGAAAAAGCACAAAGCCAACAAAAAACAGGATCAAGGATAGTAACATTTTTCTTCAAACAGGCATCGTAAAATTTGAAACTTAAAAAGTATCAATGTAATTAGTATGTCACAGCCCCATTCACAATATTTTTTTCTTTTAAATTCTTACACCTCCCATTTCATCAGTTTTTTATGGAAGGAAGACAAATTTAAGGACCTGCTTGTTCTATATACTAAATCACAACTAAAACCGTTACCAAAAATTCTTTCACTTCAACTTTAAATCACGAAAATACAATTCAAATAGAGGCAAATCTTCTATCAAAATATATTAGGAAACAAAATCCTGTTCAAGATTTTGATTCATAGAATATGGTGTTTTCCACAGTATTGTTCTTGGCTAACACAGGGCTACCAATGTAGAAGAGTAGAACACTATGGGATACAGTTGGCAGAATTTATGTGTGCTACTTACTCATTCGTTCAATGAGGAGCCAGGGCTGATTCTATCTCTGAAGTTCTATTACCCATACACGTAAAGATAATTAGTAACCATTAATTACAAGTGAACTGTACACAAGGCAGTATATTAGACAGCGGAAAAAAGAAGAAAACCTCTGTAGAGGCTTATAAACTGCCACGTATCATACACCAAAAACTGAGCACTAAAATAAGTACTATAAATAAGTGCTCCATAATAGCATAAATAAATGCAAGAGAAAGGGTCAACACCATGAGGTCTTTGAAAAAATCTTGAGAAATGGGGGGTATTTACAAGATGGGCTAGACTTAGGCCAGAAAATAAAGAGGATTAAGTCTCTCTCTAGAACAGAAAGGAGGTTTCAGTCCACAAGCTGAGTAGTATAACAATAGGAAAGCTGAAGTGAGAAGTGAATCTAGCTTAGACCTTGATATTAATGAGCTATTTCTTCTTCTACATGATGAAGGGCTGACATAATGACCACTAATACCCACAGTTTATAAAGTTCTACTGAGAAAAGACCTTTAAAGTTTCTCACAAAATTTACTATCTTATGCTTATAGAATTTTACTCTACCTAGTAAAGACATCTGCTGAGACGGCAAGCAGGAATAACCAGGACTCCGATTTGTGTAGCAGATGTCAAGGATGGATAAGAGAGCTGTAGCAGCAAAGGCCCAGCCAAGGTTAGACAGAATGAGAGCCCAGGCTTCAGCCACGTTTTGAGATAATACTTTCAGAGCTACTGTTTTACGTTAAAAGTAAAAGTTACAGAGCAGAAAGACCTTAAAGTTGGCAAAAGTAGATTTGTATTCTACTTTTAGCTCTTATCATTAACATCTTGAACACTGTGAGATTTTGAGCAAGTTATTTCATTTTTTGCTGCGTTTGAACTAGGGATAACCACAGACATCTGTACCTCTCCAATACAGATGATGCGAAGGTAAGTAAGATGGCACAAGCTAGAAGCTAAATCTCCTAAAGGGTATTCACCACAACTGTCTTGATCAAAACTATATACCTAAAAATGAGCATGTGGTACATGCTCAACAAACGTGTAACTAATTAAGGTGAAAAGTCACTGTAAAAGAATGTCAATAAAAGATGTTATTAATAAACAATCAAAAAAATAATCAGAAAGATAAAATAAAACACCAGTTGATTATTACAGACATAAGAATAACTGAGACCACCATCAGGAGGAAGGGAAAAAGGCAAAATAGAAGAGCTCAGGTTCCTACCTGGTTGCTTGGATCTAGACCCGCATAAGAATTTCTTGAACTGCAACCAACTGGCGGTGTGGCTTCTCGAATGAACTCAGACATTTCAATCCCTCCACCAGGATCACTGTGGGGAAAAAAATGAGAAAGAGACAGTAACTATCATTGTTCTGACACCGTGCTTTTTTTTTGTTTATTATTTATATTATTTTATACTTTATACTTATTTTATATTTATTTATATTATTATTATGCTTTTTTCTATAAAACCCATAGGTTCTGATTTTTAATGGAACAAGGAACAAAAAAAGCAAGAGGAAAGAATGATCAATCTTCATTTAAAAGTCTGGTAATGGCAACTATTTTACAACCACATCACTACTTGAAAATATTTACAACTCTCTAATCTCAAAGCGTCTACATCCAATCCAACACTAGAAACTGGTCTTATTTACAATTATAGCATACTAAATATGTTGTATGTGCCATAAAACCACTCTTGCAAAGAAATATTTGCTTTTTTCCCCCAAGAGCAAAGAGAAATTGGTCAATTGTACACACAGAAAGTAATCAGATATACCATTAACTGATCTCTCCAAGATCAGTCTGACTGGACTGCATGACACAATGATGAACATACAAGACAACAGTCATCCTAGTCAAACTGTCTGTATCTGTATTATTTAAGTAAGTAGAATTTAACTGGGATACTAACTTGTTTTACAGAACTGGAAACCTACGATTTTAGATTTGTGTGTGCTGAGTTAGAAGGCATAAGTTAAAAAAGTAAAATGATGCTATGTAGTAGCAATATAGAAAGACAAAAGAGAGAAAAGTACTAGATTCAAAGAGCTGGGGAAGCCCATATTATGGTACTTAAGGATAACAGGAAGCTAAAACTGGAGAAAATAAAACCACACCAAATTTCAAAAAACGTAGAAAATGCCATATAATAAGTTTCCTTAGGAAAACAACTCTGAGAACAACCCATAATCCTATTTTTTGCCCAAAGTATTTTTTAAATTATTCTTCCTGGCACAAACATTAAGTACTCAATAAAATTTTTAGCTATTATTCTCAGGATAAAAGTTCTAGCGTATTTCTGGACATTATAGTAGATATAAACTAGCCATCCAGTATCCAGTTTAACCTCCTGGCTAACAAAAAAAGCAACCCAAAATTTTTCTGGTAAACCACCTCATCCCAAATTCTCACAGGGTTTTGGGTAATGTTGACCCCATCCTCAAGTTTACAGGTAGACTTAACTGGCCAATGTCCATCAGCACATCCCATTCTTCTGGCTATTGAGATTAGTTCTAGAACAAGTACATGGTCCAACTCAGACTAGTATGAATCAGGCCAGGAATGACCTATTGCTGAGAGAGGAAAAGTCGTATATGCAAGCCTTAAGTAGAGACATAAGCCTGGAGCTGCTGCAGCCATCTTACAACCATAAGGGACAGCCTGCCTAAGAAGCCAACTAATAGAGAAGAGCAGAGCCTGGCTAACAGAAAGGAAGCCGGGACATACAGCAAATGTTTGAAACTCTGCATGCTGATACATCTGAAGACATCTCTCACATGCAGCCTTTACAGTAATGTGAGTGGGAAATTCCCTCGAGCTTGTTTAGGTGAGGTATTCTGACCCCTGCAATCAAAAGATATAAGCAAAACATAATTTGCTTGAAAGCATACCTTCCATTTAAGTATTTATTATTATAGTAGTTTGAATTCTAGCATGTTTTTATTATTAATGGTCTCATAACTATAATGTCACTATTTACTTAATGGGTTCCTAACTCTAGGCCATTGGCTATAGTTAGCTAGCTATAATGTTCAATAAGGAAAATTAGCTTTCTAACTTGCTATCCATTTATAAAAATAAAACATATTGGAACTCAGTTACAAATATAATGGCCAATTCTCTACACACATGCCCATGTGTGAGAGATGTAGAATATGTTCAAGTCTGTGAGCTGTTTGGTGTTAACTCATAGAAGCTATATAGGCCAGAATGAGAAAGTTTTCTAAACTGAAAAAATCTTCAATGTGTACACAGAGGCAGCTATCACCACACTGCATTCGTGGTGAGTAATAACCAGTAATATTACTGTTATCTCCACTAGAATACATCCTCTAAGTGAGATCCACAGAAATCAGAAGATGAAGGGCGAGGTACAGATTAAGAAATAAAATACTCAACACCAGAGAAAGGACAGAGAGCCCTCATCTTGCTTAGTTTACACTATCGGCTTTATTGATACATGATTCACATAGCATAAATTCACCCACTTAAACTGTACAATTCAATGGTTTTTAGTATATTCATAAAGTTATAAAACCATCACCATAGCCAATTTTAGGACATTTGTATCACCTCAAAAACAAACCCCTTTAGCTATTACTCCCCTACCCTTTCCATCCTCCCCGGCCCTCGACAACCACTATTCTACCTCCCGGCTCTATAGATTTGCCTATTCTGAACATTTCATATAAATGGAATTATACAGTATGTGATCTTTTGGGCCTGGCTTCGTTCACTTAGCATAACGTTTTCAAGGTTTATCCGTGTTGTAGCATGCATTCACTCCTTTTTATGGTCAAATAATATTACACTGTATGGCGAGACCACATTTGTCAGTTGATAGACAATCTTGCCTAGTTTTATACATCACTTCTGATAGCAAGTCCAAATGATTACAATCTGAACATAACGTTATCATTAATAAATGAAAACAAATATTTACTAAGTACCTGTTACATTTCAATCATAGCAGTATGTGCTTTACTTGTATTTGCTGATGAAATCTTTCCTAAAATCTGATATAAGTACTACTACTCTCATTTTACAGATGAAAAAATTAAAAATCAAAAGCTCTAAAAACTTGTCTAAGGTGTCAGAGGAGTAAACAACATAAACTGAGTCATTGGCATATGGAGTTCAGATGGGAGGGGAGGAAACAAACAATACTTGTCAGCACTCTACAATGTGTTGTATCTGTTCTTCCTTTCCCTTTTTTTCCCCACACACCTAAATGTAGGTACTCATAACCAGCATGGACTGAGATAAGGTTTTGAAAACCAGGTCTATGAAACTTTAAAGCCCATGTTCTTTCTAAGAAACTATACTACCTTACACCAAATGGGCACTGAAGTTCTCTTTCCAAATCAAAAACAAAAGTAAAGACCATTATCTAGAACAGGGATTTTTAACCACAGCACTACTGACATTTTGGGACCACCTAATTCTTGATCGTGGAAAACTGTCCTGTGCATTGTAGGATGGCTAGCAGCATCCCTGGCCTTTGCACACTAGGTAGCAACAGCATTCCCTCAAGTTACGACAATCAAAAAAAATGTCTCCAGACATTGCCAAATTCCCCTAGGGGGGCAAAATCACCCCCAGTTGAGAAATAAGGATCTAAAACTAATAGTTGATGGTCAACGGTCAACACTGGGTAGGACGAAATGAGTTATCAAAGGAACAAAAAAGATGATGGAAAAAATGGACAGCTGCTTTTATAAAAACAGCAACGACAAGAAAATCATCTAGCAAAATTTCTGTACTTCTCTCTTCTCTACAAATTCCGTAGTAAAACTTTTGGCCAAGCTATAAGATGTTCTAAATACAGCTAAACATATAAAATGGCTGAGTAAGAGTTTTCTTTATTAGCAAGACTTGCAGGTTTTCAGCAATGGAGATTTCAGCACATACCTGGAAAGTATAGTAGTTTACAATTCTCACAGAAGCAAAGTGGTCTACTGCAGTAAGCAATACACCAAATTCAGGGAATCTCTACCTTTCTGCCTTAATTTCCCCATCTGTTAAAAAGAAAAAAAACCAGGTACAGGGAAAGGCAGAAAAGCAGAAGGGGTCTAATCTGAATTATAGAGGAGACTTCACAAACTAACTTGTTATTAGTATCATATAAATTGCTCATGTTCAGGTTTTGATCAGAAACTCTATAGTACCATTACGGTACTAAATTTATAAACCTCATCTAGGTTAAAATGGTGCTCATAAAAAATATGAATAGATAAAAATAAAGTTCTTAAACAGAATACCTCTCAGGAAACTTAGCCTAAAATTCAGCTTCAGAGTTTAAGCTGATCCTTACTTAGTTCATAATACTGTAAGCATTACTGCCATGAGAAACAGAGGAAATACGATCCGTCTCCAAATACTTGTATTTAAATCATAAAATTCAACATCCTCTCCTGGAGCATTAGCAATGTGATACAAACATTAGTAACTTTGACTCTTTCTCTAAGATAAAAATTTAAGCATTTTTGAATACACCACATAAAAGAGAGATCAATGAAAACCATAAGGCTCAAGTAGTCCTACTATATTCATTCATTCAGTCAACAAATTGATAGCTATAATGTAACGAGCATGGGGATGGGCTCTAGAAATAAAAGTATTTCTTGTCCTGTTCATTTCTTCTCCTCAGAACAAAAAGTGAGATTCTACAAACGGGAAGGTAATGAAAAGATGTCAAAAACAAAACCTACAAAAAAGATCTTACTTAATGGTGAAAAAAATATTCTCTTTAAGATTAGAAAAAAAGACATGGATGTACATCAATAATATTCCAATTTAACCACATGCTAGGAGTCACAGCCAATGAAAAAATTAATCAAAAAGCATAAGGATTAGAAAGGAAGAAACAGAACTGTCATTATTTATAGAAAATCAAAAAATAACCATGCCGGGCATAGTGGCTCATGCCTGTAATCCTAGCACTCCGGGAGGCTGAGGCAGGAGGATCCCTTGAGCTCAGGAGTTTGAGACCAGTCTGAGCAAGAGGAAGACCCCGTTCTCTACTAAAAATAGAAGAATTAGCTGGGCGTGGTGACACACGCTTGTAGTTCCAGCTACTCGGGAGGCTGAAGCAGGAGGATCACTCGAGCCCATGAGTTTGAGGTTGCTGTGAGCTAGGCTGACATGATGGCACTCTAGCCCGGGCAACAGAGTGAGATTCTGTCTCCAAAAAAAATAAGAAAAAAAAAAAAAAGAAAAGAAATAACCTACAGACTGAAGTATCACCATTAATAAGGGAATTTAATAAGGTTGCTGGATAAAGTAAACTGCTACAGGGGAAAAACCAGAAAATGTAATTATAAAAAAAATTTAACAATAGCAGAAACAGTATAAAATAATTTAATAAATATCCTTTTCATGGAGAAAATGATAAAACTTTACTGAAAGACATTTTTAAAAAACGACATAAAAGGAGAAATTCAATATTCTAAAGATACAAATCCTTGCAGGGGGATCTGCATATTCGGTACAATTACAATAAAAATACCAAGTTCTTGCAGACTTTATCTAGCAGACTCTAAAGTTTATATCAAAAAGCCAAGAGCCAAGAATAGCAAAGTCACTCCTGAAAAAGGACAAGGTGGGAAGTTTGTCCCACCGGCTACCAAGAGTCATGATATAAAGCTACGGTAATTAGGATAGTGTGGTAATGGCACGGGCACAGGCAACTAGATCAACAGAACAGAAGACAGCCCAGAAATATGCCACCATATCTGAAAACTTAACTTATGCCAGAGAGAATCTGCAGGTTACTAAAAAAGATAGTCCATTTAACCAATACTGGGTAAACCAGTCATTCATAAAGAAAACAATAAGTCTTAAGTCCCTACCTGACACTACAGAATAATTTCAAGTAGAATTGAAATGCAAAAACAAAAGAAACATGAGATTTTAAAAAGATAAGAAGAATATTAAATATGAATATTAAATGTTAACTACTAAAAATGATTAATTTCATTATATTCAATTTAAGAATGTACGATAGTCATAAGAAACCTTAAGGAAAGCAAAATGACAAGCTACAAGCTGGGAGATGTCTATAATGTACATAACTAATAAAGGAGTAGTATGACTATATTAAAAAATTCCTAATAATCAATAAGAAAAAGACAACTCCAAAGAAAACTGAAGACATAAATGGGCATTGGAAAGAAGAGAAAACCTAAAGGGACCATATTTATAAAATAAGATGCTCGACCTCATTAGTAATCAGAAAAGTTAACTAAGTCATATGAGACACAATTTATACTTAAGCGAATGGCAAATTTTTAAGGTTTGCCAGTATCAACTGTTCATAAGGATGTAGAACCGTAACGGCTTTGATACATTACTGGTAAGAGTGTAAATTGGTAAAATCATTGGCAAACAGCTTGGAATTGCCTAATAAAACTGAACATGAAAATGCCCTATGAACCAGCTTATATAAACTAGATATACACATGTGTACCAGAAGACATATACATTAATGTGTTACCAGAGGAAAAAACTGGAAAGAATCTGAATAGCTATTAACAGAAGAATGGATAAAAAGATTGTAGTCTATCCCTACAGTGGTAGACTATATGACAGTGACTCTGAATAAATTCTAGCTGCAGGCTAGGCGCAGTGGCTCACACCTATAATCCTAGCACTTGGGGAGGCCACGGTGGGAGGATCGCTTGAGGCCAGGAGCACAAGAACAGCCTGAGCAACATAGCAAGACTCCATCTCTACAAAAATTAGAAAAATTAGCTGGGCATGGTGGCACAAGCCTGTAGTCCCAGCTACGCAGGAGGATCACTTGAGCCCAGGAGTTCAAGGCTGCAGCGAGCTATGATGACATCACTGCACTCTAGCCTAGGCAACAGAGAGAGACCATGTCTCAAAAAAAAAAAAAAAAAAAAAAAAAATTCTAGCTACACATATCAGTACCAGTAAGTCAATAAAATAATATGTAAAATACTATACTCTCCAAAAAACCACTCACAGAGAATATATATTTGGTATGATTCTCTTCAAAATGTCCTAAAGCAGGCAAAATAAAGAATACATATGTTTAGGGATATCTACAAAGATTATATAACAATAAAGAAAATATTATTCACACAAAATTCAGGATAATGGTTACTCTTAAAGAGAAGAGTGGAATGCAACAAGAAAGGAGTGTGAGGAGCTTATATGGTATTTGCATAATTCTAGTTCTTAAGCTGTGTGGTGGGTAATTAAGTATTCACATGATTATTATTCTCTAAATTATATATATATTTGATATACTGTTTAGAATGTATATATTTCACAATAAATATTTTTAAAACTAAAAGATGGAACAGAAGCAATGAAAAATATACATAATATCCAAAAATAATTAGAACAGCCGGGCGCGGTGGCTCACGCCTGTAATCCTAGCACTCTGGGAGGCCGAGGCGGGCGGATCTTTCTGAACTCAGGAGTTCGAGACCAGCCTGAGCAAGAGCGAGACCCCATCTCTACCAAAAATAGAAAGAAATTAATTGGACAGCTAAAAAAATATATATATATAGAAAAAATTAGCCTGGCATGGTGGCGCATGCCTGTAGTCCCAGCTACTCGGGAGGCTGAGGCAGTAGGATTGCTCGAGCCCAGGAGTTTGAGGTTGCTGTGAGCTAAGCTGACGCCACGGCACTCACCCCAGGCAAGAAAGTGAGACTCTGTCTCAAAAAAAAAAAATAAAAATAATAATAATTAGAACAATTATGGAGTGGTTAACACATTATATCAAGAATTGTTCAAGTGCTTTATATATCTCATTTACTACTTGTAATAAGTCTGTGAGATAATACTATCATTTGCCTCATCATTCTGATGAGGAAGCCAAGGCATAAAAAGTTTAAGTAACTTCTCCAAGGTCATATAATTAGGAGGTGATTCAAGTCTTAGCTGACGAATTACGTAGTCTACATTCTGTTTGCTTATCCACAACGTAAGAGTATGCATTTCTTAATAGAAATAGAATAGACTTAAGAAATGTACAGAAACCATTTTAAAAATCTGAAATGCTATGAGACAGAAAAATGAATAAATGGATAATAAATAAAAATATATGAAAATAAATGGAAATCTCATCCATGTTCCTATTTTAAAGGTTGAGTTTCTCCAAATTTAATATAATTATGAAAATTCTAATGGAATTTTTTGGAGGATGAGCACATAAGAAGACATCTCACAAAAAAGCAAATGTATGTATGAGAATAACCAAAATAATACTGAAAAAGAGAAATATTGAGGAGGGACTTGCACTGCTAAGTATTATGCATATTATAAAGCTCCTATGATAAAAACAGTATGGTATAAACAAAAAAAGACAGAAAGATCAATGAGGCAGAAAGCAAGGCCAGAAACTGACATAAGTATACGTAAGTATGCTACATGAAAAAGGAAGATTTAAAATTACCGGAAAAAGATGAATTATTTAATGAATGGTGTTTCGACAAACTTAAACATATTAAGTGAAAATGTTTTCAAATTGAATGTTACTTAAATACTGAAAGTAGATACAAGTGAATATTTATATAATTTGGGGGAAGGGAAAATATTATAAAACTTGATATCAAAACCAGAAATAACAAACATACATAGAATAGACCACATAAAAATAAATTATGGCATATAGACAAAATACTGTAAACTGAGGGAAAGCATTTGACACAGAAGATAAGAGTTACTATCCTTCATAAATAAATATCTTCTCCAAATAAGCAGCAAAAAAAATAATAGAAAAATATACAATTCACAACATAACAAATATAAATGGCAATAACAAGGAAAATACTTCCATTTCACTAATAATACAAAAATGGAAAAATTAAACAATGAGATATCACAGTTTTTCAAAATATGAAATACTCAGTGTTGTCAAAAGTGCAAAACAAGCAGCCCTCCAAGTGCTGCTTATAGTAGCTAAAATCTTTAGAATTTGGCAGTATACACTGGAAAACTTAAAAATGTATATAGCCTTTCTAGTAATTCCACCTTTGATAAATTATGGTAAAACATTTAATTATTTAAAATTTAAACATCACAGTGGTATTTCTAATATGTAAATCTGAAAATAATTGAAATAATTTTAAAAAGGATAATTAAATTATAATGTATCTACTCAATGGAATACTACATACCATGAAACACAATGTCACAGAAAAACTGTTTTCACTACTTCCAATATTTCCTGAATACCTATCAGAGCCAGACACTGATTCAGGACCTGGGAATATAATAGTTTATAGGAAAAACAAGGCCCTTGCCTTCAAGAAGCTTATAAATGCAAATAAATGATTAAGGTAATTCCAGATAGTGATTAATGCACTAAAAAATTATTAATTATAAGGGTAAAATATTTGTTCAATGAACGAACAGGATAATCATGTTAGAGATGAGTAAAAATATAATTGAAAAGGGATAGACAAAGGCTTTCAATGCACTGGAAAATACACAGAAATATTACCTGTCTTAACAGAGGAGTGCCTACTTTTCATTGTATTACTTGTACCTTAATATCTGAAATACTTCATATTATGCTGAGTGGAAACAATCGCTTAGATTATTTGATCTTTTTCACCTTGGTTTCCACATCTGTAAATCAAGGACAATAACGGATATCTCACAGAATTGTTTTGAGAATTAAATAAGTTTATATATGTCAAGTGTTCACAAAGAAACTGTTGTTGTATTAGTGGTACCTATTATTTCTATAAGGTCACAATAAACTTCTGACTATGAATAAAGTAGATTCATTTGTCAAAGAGAAAGTGGGTGAGGCCAAGGTCGCCAACAGAATGTGACTGTGAGCAATACGAGTAATACTTCAGCTGGGATGGGAAGGGAAAACCTCCAGCAGGAGATGACATCTAGCCACAGTTCAATCTTAAGAAGTCAGTCTTGCAAAGATCTAGGAAAGAAGCTAAGTTTCTAAAGTAAGAATATAAAACTGAAAGATATTTACAATAGATTAAACAAAAAATGCAGATTATAAATGTCAAGTAAAATATTATTACACTTTGCTTAAGACATATATTTTGAGATTGATAAGCCATGTTTAATTATTTCTTGAGGCTGTTTTTCATTGGCTTTGGCCTTTGGTGTAAGTAACTATTATACAGTGGCAGATTGGTCTAACTTGTTTAGTAATGAGAGCAAGGATATTGATTTAATCCCTCAAACATGCCAGTTAGTTTTGTTCTGTTCTAATATTACAATCTGTACTTGTCATTGTATCTCAAGTGTAAGATCTAATGCTGCCTTAAAATCACATAAAGAGAACACGTACAACACAATAATCCCACCATTACACACATACCACAATCTATATCGATACAAACTGAGTGACATACGTTTCCTTACCTCGGTCCGTTGCTGTCTTTTCTCCTGGTTGAACAGTTGCCTTGCTCAGCTTTGGCTCGCTGATCTGTGAACTCATTTGCATTCCTGTCTACAACTTCTCCGGCATCAAGGGCTCTGTGTAGTCGATAGTTGACCATCTTCAGAACAATGAAAACGGCAGCTATCACGGGACAATAAACTGCTACTATAATCATGGAAGAAGGAAGGGCCTTTAAGAGAAAGAAAATAAAGATATATATTTCAAAATACTTTCTATTTTATTCGATTAGAGAAATCTGTATCTAAAAGAAACATACACATTTACATACTAGCAACAATTACACTACTAGAGCTAAGCTACAGAAGTACATATACAACTGCATTGCCTAATGCAGAAGCCACCAGCGACACGTGGCTACTGATCACTTGAAATGTGGTTAGTCTGAATTGGGTTGTGCATAAGAATAAAATGACAGTGAATTTCAAAGACTCGGTATGAAGAAAAGAATATAAAATAACTCAATTTTTATGTTGATTATTTCTTGAAATAATATTTAGATTATACTGGGTTAAATAAAATAAATTAATTTCACCTGTTTCTTTTTACTTACTGTGGCTACCAGAACCTGTTAAATTACACATGTGGCTCTAATTACATTTCCATTGGCCAGCGCTGGTATACAGTCCATGCCAAAAACCTTATAATATAATTGGAGAGCTAAGGTATTATATTACACCATATGTGAAGAAATCAAGATCATAATCCAAATATAATCCCTGTTTATGTACTCCGTGTAACTTTTTTTTAGGATACATTCTTTGTGTTCCAGAAAACTGGAAGTTAAAACTGTCATGAGAATGACCTTAGAACTGTGACTGTCCAGATAAGACATGGGAGCTATGCAAAATCCAAGCAGGTTTTATTTTAAAATAAATAAATGCTTAAAAATTTTAGCCTGACAAATAAAAATACAGAACAGAATCAAGCAATAAATTAAGTCAGTCAGTCAAGCATCCTGGGTGTGGGGACTGAAGACCCGTCATACTTGAGGATTAAATGATGGGGAATCTGAATCCAAAGGTGGCAGGTTTAAAGACCACACCACCTGGAAGGCATGGCCTCAGAGTCACTATTGGCAAAATATAAAACTAGGCTCAACTTATCCCTTTCATGAGGAAAAATCATCCTGGATGTCTGTAGCTCTAGATTCCACATGCTTTCTTAAGATTCAGCCTCAGCCATCTGAGAACATGACCCCAAATGTACTTGGAAAGGATAACCTCAAATTGCTTGAGATGGCAAAATTGAAAGGGTTTTGAAGTACCAGGCAGGTTCTTCTGGCAATCAGCGATTAGAGGGTTGGAACTTTCAGTCCCACCGCCTGACCTCCAGGGAGGAAAGTGGGCGAAGGCTGAGTTGATCACCAATGGCTAATCAATGGTAATGAAGCTTCGTAAAAAGCCAGAAGGACAGGGTTTGGGAGCTTCAGGATAACTGAAGACGTGGAGGTTTCTGGAAGGTGATGTGCCCAGAGAGGGCATGGAAGCTGCAGGCCCTTTCCCACACGCCTCGCCCTATGCATCTTTTCATCTGTATCTTTTGTAATATCCTTTATAATAAACTGGTAAATATAAGTGAAGTGTTTCCATGAGTTCTGTGAGCCACTCTAGCAAATTAGTTAAACACAAGACAGGGGTGGTGTGAACTCCAATTTATAACTCATTGGTCAGAAGCACAAGTCAAACAACCTGGGGCTTTCAACTGTCATCAAATGTGGGGGCAGTTTTGTGGGACTGAGCTCTCAACCTGTGGGATCTGATGCTATCTCCAGGCAGAGTGTCAGAACTGAACTGAGTTAGAGGACACCCAGCTGCTGTCCACTGGAGAATCTATCTCAAAGTTGGTTTGCCGCCTGTTGTGTAGAGAAATAACCCCACACATCTACTGTCAGAAGTGCTCTGTGCTGTGAGAGTATAGCACGAGAAACTGTTTTTCCTACATCTTTTCAACTTGCAAAAATTTTTCAGATAATTTAAGTACTTAAAAATAAGCACTAAATCTATAAATGCAATGCAAAGGGATCTTAAGCTATAAAAAACCTCTCTTAAAATCATTGCTAAAATATGTTAGATTTGTAAAGAGTTGAATTTAATAAAATTCTTCATTGTTTAATGTATAGCTTTAATAAATCTAATATCCATTATAAAAAACAAAAGTGCCCTGAACAACCTTTTCTGAGCAAAATAGCCACTCTCTCCGTCTCTCACACACATACCCACAACACCCTTTTCTGGGCAAAATGGACTCTCTCACACACACACACACACACACACACACACACACACAGGCACACACAAATTGTCTGATACAAACAGATATACCACTTGGGAGAATTTACAAAAATTTTGTATGCTGGTTTCCATCTGAAACTGTTCACATAAGAACTAGAATTATTAGAGATTTAGTTCAACACCCTCATTTCCAGACAGGAATTTGAATGACTTAGCCAAGATCACACATTTTAATAACACCTTAATAACAATATTAAGCGAGGTTTCTTACACCCATTTCACTGTGCATTTTACCATGTTACGAATTCCATTTTTAAATGTAAAGTGTCAATGAAAATTAAGTCAGAGTTCCATCAATTCACTGTAGTCCACATTAAGATAAAAATGATTGATCATATTAAGTAGACAGAAAGGCAACAATCCTAACATTTTTACTCAGAGTGTTAGAAAAATTCAGTGAAAATGTTAATGGCTCCTCCAAATGGGAAAATACAAAACAGAGTACTTAATATTGAATGGTCTACAGTATTTGCCTCTACGAAAAGATTATGGATGCTTAAAACAGATCTAAACAAACTCTCTCACCCTACTGTTACATTGCTAAGAGTAGTGGGTAATTCAGTGCCAAGAAACACACTGAACTGTGCATGATCTATATATTAAACACAGAAAACACTGAACACTGACAAATCTTAAAAATGTAAGTGACCATTACATACTGGAAACCAATATCTGATGAATAACATTTGTATTTTCTACTGAAATTACAAAAGTTAACCATTTATTTTCTACTACCTGGCTTAAATGCATAAGCCCTGTCAGCAGTTTCCCTAGAGGTTTCTAGCTGACAGAGGACAGCTGTGTTGTACCAGTTTCTCTTTTCCCAAAGCAGGTAAAAGTGCATGGACACACACCAGGCTATTTGGTGACTTTGTTTAAACTTGTTCTCTACTATACTTGCATTACTTCGCTGAGCTCTCAATTGATTCCAGGGCAACTGACAATGTTAGTATCAAATCATGATGGATCATAAACCCGTCCAGTAATTGTGATTCACTAATATTACAAGAAAACTTTAAATGGTATCTGCCTTTACAGGGTTTCAGTGGTCCCCTAAAATCAAACACCAACAAATTAGAAACTAGTTAGGTCCCCTATTGTTCAGTTTTACGGATCCTATACACCAAAAGGGCAAAGTTAGTGATATTTATTATTTGCTTTTATATTTTATTAAATCAGATATATCAATATTATATTTTTAAAGAAAGATTTTCAGAGATATTCAGAATTCTAATTAGTCTCCACAAGCTTAATAAAATGGTTCTTGGCCAGGTGTGGTGGCATGCACGTGTAATCCCAGCACTTTGGAAGGCCAAGGCAGGAGGATCACGTGAGGCCAGGAGTTCAAGACCAGCCTGGGCAACATAGCAAGACCCCTCCTTCCCCACCTCTACAAAAAATTAACAACAAAAAAAAAGAAATCCGAATTCTAAACAGCAACATGCAGAACCTCATGGCAACGCAGGCTCTTCTTCGGAAAAGAAATAATTTACAAGATAAAATTGCTTATTTTTCTGTTTTAAATATAATTTTTGTATCCCATTCGATGATTTTAAACTAAAACCTCTATTTTGAATTTTTCTAGCAGATAATTATTGACTTGCTGTTAATTATGTTCCATAACAAACAATACTTTAAAAAGAACTAGTATTTCCAAAAGGATACTTTTTATCTTAGGCTATATTTTATTGTAGATGTCACATTCCAATTAGTGCTGATGCAGCCAAGCACATGAACCGTCCTTTGGTAATAAAGCTGATCTGTTTTTATCTCCACATAAAAGCCTATCCACGGGTATAAACTGCTCATACAGAAGGGCTGGTTTTACTTCTTTCCTAGGAAACGATAAACAGTGGACAGTGGACAAGGAAGGTGGCAGAGCAGGTGGTGCAATACTGATGGACAAATAACTATAAGGGTCGAGGCACTGAAAATACAAGATAAAGGCCTGCAGAATCATCACAGGCTTTGAGCAGCTCTTCTTATACACCTTAAACATCTATGTATCTTACACATCTTATATATCGAAAGGCTATAAAATTTTAAAAACACAAGCTGGGTATTTTTCAGTTTGATTATGCTATGATTAGTTAACTTCTTGATTTTTGAGATTCGCTTATGGTGCAGATTAATAGTACTCAGGTATTCAAACCAGTTCAGTCAGAAATCAGTGTCTGTAACTTAAACTGAGCCTATGGCTGGGGAAAAAAAATTTTTTTCTAACAAATCTCTTACAATATCCATCATTAATGTAAGACACCTTGTATGCTTATTTGGGGGTTTTCCCCCACTATTGCGACTACCTCACTATTTAAGGCAATGTTTGCCAAACTTTTGGCATAACAGACTCAATGGGCATTTAGCAAACATGTCAACTATGTATTTTAAGTAAAGATTCATCACATTTTAATTTCTTAAACTGGCAGATGGACGAAAGACTTTCATGTAAAGAGCAAAACTTTATTAAAACTTTTAGAAGAACTATAAAAGAATGTCTTTATGACCTCTGGAGATGGAAGATTTCTTAAACATGACTCCTAAAGCACACGCTATAAAAGGACTGATGAAGTAAAATTAAGAACTTTCGTTCATTGACACTACAAATTAAAAGACAAGCTACAAACTAGAAGACATGTTAAAACATGTATTACTATATATATACGTATGTGTATATGCATATATGTGTATATGCAGGATATATATAAAGAACTCCTTCAAAATCAATAGGAAGCAAACAAACCAATTAAAAGGACAAAAAATAGACCTTACAAAGAAAAAAAAATGTAAATGGCCAATAAAACCAAGACATGAAAACATGTTAGACTTGACCAGTAACAAGGAAATTTAAAACCACAACAATATTCCATTTAATACTCACCACTATAGACAAAAATTGAGAAATCGGATAAAAATTAAGTATGAAGAACCAGAACTCTTATAAACTGCTGGTAGAAATATAAATTGACAGATACACAGCCCAAGGCCCAGCAATTCTTACGAGCATAAAATCGAGAGAAATTCTTATACATGCAGCACCAAAGAAAGTTTTTAAAAAATGGGAAAACCTCAGTTGAAAATCAGGAGAATAATGGAAAATTGTAAACTATTTGCCAGTGGAATATAATATGGCAGTGAAAACTACAGCTACCTGCAACACCAAAGATAAACTGTATAAATACAATATAAAGTAATGTACACCAAGTATAAACTTATACTTCACTGTATTCTTTGAATTTTTTTTGGTAATGAGCATGTAGTTCTTTTATAATTAGACAAAACGATGAATGATTTAATTAACAGGTCAAGTTCCACACTAAGGCAGTTTCTTACCTTCTGCCTTATTTGCAATTATTCAAAAAAAAACCCCTTTACTCTTAATTACATACCACCGGGAATAGCAGGAAGTGTTAATGGTTATCTACATTATCTACATAATTCAGATCAAATATAAACCCCAAAAGCTGCCATACTGACAACTGGGTTAGAAGCTTTTAATAAGATCACCCCTCTTAGGCTGAGTGCTGGGGCTCATGCCTGTAATCCTAGCATTTTGGGAGGATTGCTTGAGGCCAGTAGTTCTAGACCAGCCTGGGCAACATCATGAGACCCTGTCTCCACAAAAAATCAAAAACTTAGCCTGGCATGGTGGTGCATGACTGTAGTCCCAGCTACTCGTCAGGAGGCTGAGGCGGGTGGACTGCTTGAGCCCCAGAATTTGAGGCTGTGTGATGACTCCACTGCATTCTAGCCCAGGTAACATAGAGACCCTGTCTCAAAATAATAAATAAACAAATAAAATGGTTAAGATGGCCGGCCATGGTGGTGCACACCTACAGTCCCAGGATTGCTTGAGCCCAGGAGTATTTGAATCCAGCCTGGGCAACTTAGTCAGATCCCATCTCTGAAAAAAAATTTTTTTTAATGGTTCAGATGGTAAATAGTATCGTGTGTGTGTGTGTGTGTGTGTGTGTGTGTGTGTGTGTGTGTATGCGCATGTGTGTTTACCACAATTTAAAAAAAAGGAGTTGGATGGATGAGTATTTCACTGTTTTCTCTCCAGTGAGGAAAGAAAACGAAATGCTGAGATATAAGCTGAGAGACTGAGCCGTTTACACCATGGTTTAGTATTCTTAAATTCTGACAGCTTATCCTTAATACAAAAAATTATGCTATTTAGGCCAGGCGCAGTGGCTCACGCCTGTAATCCTAGCACTCTGGGAGGCTGAGGCGGGCGGATTGTTTGAGCTCAGGAGTTTGAAACCAGCCTGAGCAGAGTGAGACCCCGCCTCTACTAAAAATAGAAAGAAATTAGCCCGGACAACTAAAAATATATAGAAAAAATTAGCCGGGCATGGTGGCACATGCCTGTAGTCTCAGCTACTTGGGAGGCTGAGACAGGAGGATCGCTTGAGCCCAGGAGTTTGAGGTTGCTGTGAGCTAGGCTGACGCCACGGCACTCACTCTAGCCCAGGCAAAAGAGTGAGACTCTGCCAAAAAAAAAAAAAAAAAAATTGTGCTATTTAATCCAGGAGTGATAGGTTCAAACTATTCAAGATGTCAAATACATTTCTGTCAGAACTCTTGAAAAAGCCACTTGGAATCATAGAAATGGTCATACTAGAATTATCACAGTCATGCAATAACCCTATATTTCATTTCAAAAACTCAAAAGCTTAATTATCCCCTATGGCAATACTCTGCATGGCAGAAACACAATCTTTACACAATACTCCTCTCCTTGTGCAGCAATGTATGCTCGCTGTCTATGCTTTACTATGGATTCATAATTTTCACTATTTGCTGTACCACTGACTCAAGATTTAGACGTATGCTATTGCCAAAGACTGCTTCCTTAATATACTTGTAGCTGTTCTCCATCGGAACTAATTGCAATGCATCTTTTCCAGTCTAAGTCACAAAGCGATCATCAACTAAATCTAATACTTACTGTTAACTAACATCTAACGCTCTAATGCTTAGTGATTACCATGTGCACAGCACGTTTCTAAATGCTTTAAGTTCAATCCATTTAACCCTCAGAATCACTTCATGAGGTTGGCTCTATCATACTCTCCATTTTCCAGATGGAGAAACTAAGCACAAAGAGGTAAGTAACTTGGTCTCAAAATGAGATGTTAAAAAGCAGTTTGGCTCCACACTCAAGAGTCAGCAGACTTTTGTTTTGTTTAAGACCAAACAACAAATATTTCACAGTTTGCAGATGATTTGTTACAACTATTCAACTCTGCTGTTATGGTGTAAAAGTTGCCACAGACAATATGTAAACAAATGAGCATGGTGTGTTCCAATAAAACTTTATTTATGGACACTGAAATTTGAATTTCATGTAATTTTCAGGTATCACAAAATATTACTCTACTTCTGATTTTTTTCAACCATTAAAAGATGTAAACATCCAGCTCATGAGTCATACAAAGGGTTGAAGAAACACTGAAAAAACATCCTAACAAATAAATGTAAGGATGTATACTGATGGACTAAAATAAATGTTGTATATTTTATAGGATTTTTCCTATACTTTTATACTTTTATTTAAAGAAAGAAAAGCAAAAAAAGGGTTTTAGACAACTTGGATCTATAAATTTTGGTGAAGGTCAACATCTTCATAGTTAAAATGTTATATAAAACATATTTAAATATATTAGTTTTCTACTCTATTTCATGAAGCAATTTTGTCCAATTTATTCATATACATCTTTAGCAACAGAGCTTTCTTCATCACAAAAGTCATCATCAAGTTATCTAACATAAGTTTACATAGCACATCTACATCATCATTTTGGTATAAATCATTCGAGTTACACTTTCTGAATGTACATATGATGCTGTTACTAGAAATTCTATTTGTCACAAATATCCACCTGCACTTCATTAGGACAACTTTTTTTTATTCATCCCATAAATATTCTTATCTCCATAAGCTACTTTTAACTTAATCTTTAAAAATTTATTATGGTATTCAACACTTACAAATTATTGTTATAACCCTAATAATAGCTACTATTATCTATATTAAACTTTTAAAGACTGTTTAAAAACCAGACATGTTGTTATAAACACACAAAAAAGAAATTGGAGGGAAAAAGGTAACTGAGCCAATGGCAAGTAATACAAGAGACTTTGTAACTCAGACAATATGCTAATTCTTTCTTTGCTGAGGGTTAGTTCTGGGGGAAGTGGGACCTAGCCTTATAAATCAAATGTATAGTCATATGGTGGACTAGAGAAAGAATGCTACAAAACAAGAGCAAGATAGTGCAGGGGGGAGTAGAATGTATTAATACTTAAACAGCAGAGCTTTCCGCAGTTTCCAAAATTATCTTTAGATTACTATAGAGAACAAAAGCACGATAATAATGCTCACATAATTCCAAAAGGGTCTCCAAATAATTCCTATCTAGAAGAATTTGTTTAAAGGTAGCACACTTCAAAATTTTTCAAAAATGAAGGTAACAAAGATGTATGCCCCCAACTACAACATACCCAACAATCTAAACCTTACAGATGGAATTAATGATTCACAAAAATCTTTTCTAAAACTAATCTTCCCTATCCCATGTATTGAAATGGTTTTCTGATGATATTAAGGTACCTATTCCCAAGCCATCGAGCAGTAGCAAACCTAAAGTGTACTACAAAAAACCTCCCATGTCTGAAAATTATAACTGGTTATTAAAATGTCAGAACAGCAAATAAAAACAGAAAGGTAGAGGCATTTAACCATATAAAAGAAAGAGTGTGGTACAGATTTATCTTTCAGTATTATCAAGATGGTATCATCCAGAGAATGGATTCCATTCTTTATCCAAAAATTCCTAAAATGGAATCTGAATTATATATAAGAATATAACTTGAGAGGCATCAATAAAGTTTTGATTTATACATAATTTTCTGATTAAACCTAATGAACCTGGAAAGAGGGTGAGGTGCCCTATACTGAGAACTATCTTGATTAATATCTCCTTTTGTAAATTAGTAACTTGACATTTTGGTGTATAAATCACTCTTTTATTAGTTTAATCAGTTTAAGTAAATCCCTGAGTAAACTGATAAAAGCTGAATTTCTAAACGGTAAATATGAGGACAAGAAGCTGTTTCTTAAAGTCCAACTTAAATAGCTTGACCTAGTTCTTTATTCCATTTGTTTCTGATATAGTCTACTGAAATAGTTTTTCACAATTCACAGTAAATAAAATTAAGCATTCATTAACAAGTTCTGTCAACATGACTTGACAATTCTGAAAAACAGTGGCTAGGTTTCTTTTTACCGTATTTCACAAAATGCTGGTTCAGGATATACATAACAGGAAAATAAATATAAAACAATGAGATTCTCCTTGCTCTTATATAAAAGCATAACTATAGTCTTATATATGTGCAAGCACAAAATAAATAACACAATAGCTCAAATTTAAGGCTTAAAAATAAAAATAATTTAATTCAATAACAAAAGTAATAAGCCGAAAGAGCAGTCAAAACTATAAGGATAAAGAAAAAAATAAATATTTTAAAATAAAATTTTACTACACACAAAAATTAGATTGTCAAGTTATTTTGATTGTATTCTTTTATGTTTCACTAACATTCAGTGGAATCAACTGCAAGCTGAAATCCTAACAGAAGAATGAAAATCAATATGATAGATAAATTACAATAAGTATATTAGCTCTCATAAGAGTATTACCAGAACCCATACATCATTTCCATCACAATTGCCCTGAGCTCACTTAATCTGCTTGAGACAGAATGATGGTATTGCATGCTATATAATCCATTTCTACCTTTAAAAGAAAGTGCTAAAATTAGGCAATGTATCATACACTAAATTTAAGGTGAAGTAAATGTGAAAGATGCCTAATAGAAAAAAATAATGCAGGAAAGCATAGCATATCTTACTACCATCATTTCCTCATTTACCTTTAAGGCAACTTAGACACACTTGACTCAATGAGCAAGAGCTTTATTCATTCAACATATATTTCTATAACACTTACTAAGTACCAGGTACTCCTCTAAGAAATGGTAATAAAGCAATAAACAAGATCATTTCTTCCTCTCTTTGAGCTTCTTAGGAGAATGACTAATTTAGTGTTTTCCCAAGTACCAGGTGCTTTAAATGGTGCTCACAACAATCCTTTGAACAAAGTACTAATAATATTATCTCCATTTTACGGATGAGAAAACTGAGAGTATAAAGTCATTTGCTCACAGCTGGTAAGTGGTAGAAACAGAATTCATACCCAGACAGTCTGACTCCACTGCCTGAGTTTTTAACCACTATACTAGACAGTCTCCCACCAAGGCAGTGTTTCTCATCCATTCTTTTTTTTTTTTTTTAGATTATTGCTCTCCTAAGGAGCCTTTTGGGGCATTTTTTTTTCCTAATCATGCCCGCCCTCATGAAATTTTAATACCACAGATACACTGTATACCTGTATGTACAGTATGTACATCTATACTTTAAACCTAAAAAGGTAAGATTTCGTTCATATAAGCATCCCTCAAGAACTAGTTTTTGCCCCCATTAGGACATCACATTCACTGAGAATGTATGCCCTATGGCAGTTTCTCAGTTTTGACACTGTTGACACTTTAGGCCAGACAATCCTTTGATGTGGGGAGAGGGTGGGGAGGGCACCCTCTGTATTGCGGGAGATTTAGCCCATCCTTGGCCTCTAGCCACTAGAGAACAACAGCACTACTTTTCCAACTTTAGGTTAAAATCCCCCAAAAAAGGTTTCCGACCCTGAAACATTCAATTAAGTGGCAGCAATTGCTTCTCTTGATGCTATTTACATATTCATAAGGACTATGATCCAGATTTTTTCACGATAAACTGGAATGGACAGGATATAAACACACTGTGAATGCTGCGTCTCTGCAGCAGGAGTGAAGGAGCAGGTGTGATGGCAGGAGCAACAGCAAGAAAGAGAGAAAGCACCTGATATAAATTACAGCAGGAAAAGAGACCCACATTAGACCAATAAGTGAAAGGACATTAAAGTTTAATGAAATCCATTTATATCGCGTGCCATAGAACAAGGCTGACCGGGCCCCAAATGATCAGTGAGACAAATTATCTCACTTTAAGTATATGCGAGAACCATAACTAAATCCCTGGGAGAACATTGTACTTTATAAATGGGCTTCCACCGTATTCACATAATATGCTGGTCAAGAAGGGGAGCAAAGATGAAGGGTATAATTAGATGGGGATGGGAAGGGCAGCTCTGAGTCCAGGACTCAGAACACAGACTGAAAAAGATCAGGGGACATTTAGCTCATCTCAAATCAATCACAGGTGGGCTTTCAGAAGCAGACTAATCAGAAAGAAGCACCCTGCATGACTGTGGAGGAGGGCAGTGGCAGGTGACTGTGGTGGTGGTCCTGAGGTCAAAGGGAAGAAACAGCAGAGGCAATCCGTGTAACCCTGAGCCAATGATTTAACTTCTAGGATCCTCTGTTTCCTCATCTGTAAAATGGGGATAACAGTATCTACATTTCACAAGTCTATAATGAGAATTAAATGAGAAAACCTGAAAGCATATGGTGCATGGACATATAATAGCACAACAAATACCTGATATTTTTAAAAATGTTTAAGCAATGTGGTGACAAGACTAAGATAAGCAAACAAAAAGACCTCTGAGTAGACACAGTTCAAAGGAACCAAAGATGAGCTACAAAAAAGATGAGGTACAAAAAAAAGATGATGTAGGTGAGATTTGTGAGACCTCAGAATACACAAAGGTAAATGTCAGTCTGACAGTGAATAACCAGAAGTCATTGGAATAAACAGATAAATACTTCTGTAACACAGTAAAGGAAAAAGAACCTATATTTCAAACAAAAACCTGGTATGCTTAATGGTAAAACACCAGAATTCCCATTAAAGTAAGGAGTAAGACAAGCCCATCCATATTTTCAACAGTATTTAATACAGATCTGTAAAGTACCATGCAAAGCGATTACACAAGAGAAAAAAGTACATCAAAAAGATGTGAAAATTGTTACTTACAAACATAATTACATATCTGAAAATCCTTCAAAAATCACCATAAAAATTATCAGAAAGACTAAGATAATTTCTAAGGTGGCTGGTTGCAAAATTTATAAACTAAAATCAATACTTTGGGATGGGAACCTTGAACAGAAAAAGGACATTAAGTAGAAACTAAAGAAATCTGAATAAAGTATAGACTTTAAGTTAATAACGATGCATCAATATTGGTTCACTGGTTGTGATAAATGTACCATAGGAATCTAAGATGTTAACAAGAGGAGAAATTGGGTGTGGCGTATATGGGATCCCTCTGCACTATCTCTGCAACTTTTCTATGAATCTAAAACTATTCTAAAATAAAAAGTTTATTTAAAAATATCAATAGTTTTCTTATATACAAGTCATAACCAATTAGAAACATAACATTAATGTTAGAAACTAAAATCTAAGACTAATCCTAAGGGTAAATGTGCAAGGTCACAAAGAAGAAAACTTTTAGAAAAAATACTCTGAGGGACATACTTGAATAATATTCAAGAATACTTGAATAAATGGAAAGCTCACCTTACTCGATATCAAATAGGTGTCAAACTCCCCTCCCCCAAAGTAATCCACAAATTTAATACCGTCTCAATTAAAAATTTAATAGTATTCTTAGGAAACTTAAAATGGAGGAGTAAGCATGCAAGACTAGTCAGAAAAATAATAAAAAGAAAGCATAACACAGTAAGACTACTACTATGAAAGAAAAAAATATGTAAAAAACTAGAGTCATTGAAAAAAAAATGGGATTCATGTAAGAATACACATACTGATGGAACAGAAAACCCAAAATATCCCAGGAGAAATTTAGATTATGAAAAGGGCAACATTGAAACCACTGAGAAAAAGATGGGACTATTTAATAAATCCGGTTGATTGAGACAATTGCCTATCAAATATTATTTTTCTTAACTAGCCCCCACACATTGCTTACAGCAAAATAAATTCCAAATGGGATAAACTATAAAGCTATTAGATGTTTACAGTTATATCACAAAGGACTAATCTTTTTAATATATAAAAGCCAATTGCTACTAAAGAAAGCAATATAGTAGAAAAATGGATAAAGCATATGAACTATCCACAGAAAAATGAAATAAAAGGAACCCTTAAGCTTTTCTTTACAGGAAAAATTTAAATTAAAACCACTCTAAGATCTATTTCTTACCTATGAAAATAGCAAACTGATA